>BOPM01000166.1:436779-494000 GCA_022179025.1 Porites australiensis | reverse complement strand
CCGAAAATTGCCGTTGGGTGCCCCTGTCATGCGCTGTAACTCGCTAGGCTTTTTCTCCTGTACATGTTTTCTGTAATCTTTTTTAACTCCCTCAAACCTTTTTCGTTCTATAATTAGTTTAATTATTCCTTTCTTGCCAGGATCTTCTGCCATGCCTTGTCATCCTGCCGAGACTTACTCTGACCCTTTAGTGAATCCGCGTGTATCTTTTCAGCAGTATCTTTTATATGCTTTCCAATATCTTATAAATGCTTTCAACAGGCATTTACTCCTTTGCCTTTGGTAACTTTACACTTCAACTCTTGCATTTCTTCCTTTGGTCAGTTCTGTTTCCATCCTAGTGTTTTATTATATCGTCTTCATCTTCAGCTCAAGCCTGACTTGACTGTCGGGGGAAGGCTGCAGCTGCACGTAGGTAGCCTGCATAGCAAGCGTTTCCGCGCGAGTTCGTCGAGAAAGTTGGGACGAGAGCAAATTTTTTTTGCTCCCGCTCTAACTTTCGGGCTATAACTCGACTGGAAACGCTTGCTACGCAGGCTAGCACGTACGCTAAAGCCTGACGAGACTCATGTGTAGGTTTTCACTGGAGGCATGCGCTTGCTAACAGCTAAAGGAGGTCTGAACGCCTTATGTATCAATAAGGCACTTGGTGAGGCTCATGTGGACTTCTACCCATGAATACCAAAACTAACGTTCCTTAGAAAAGGTGACACTAGACAGTTCCTAGAACTGATAAGTCTATGGCCCTCTAAGTGATTCTTACGAATTGGAGACACTTTCCAGATTGAACCGGGAATTCAGAATGTTGGGTTATTGAGTAGCCTGAGAAAATAGCCGACATTTCGCGACGCCACAACTGGTTTCCCCCGGGGGGGGCTCCGCAGATGAAAGGGGTGGGGATGCTAGTCGTCTCGCTTAGGGGTGTAAATTTCGGATTTTGGTCTCACTTAGGGTGTTCTGGGCAAAACGCCTTCATATTTAGCCGTGAAGGTCTCGTTTAGGGTTGGACGCGAAAAAATATAAAAATATAAATATTGTCTGTGTTTTAACATGGTCTCTTTTAGGGGTCAAAAAAGGTTGGGCCACGGCCAGATCGGTCTCCTTTACGGGTTTAATTCAAAATTTCCGACGAGTCTCCCCACCCCTTTCATATGCGAAGTCTCTCCCCCCCCCCCGACCCCTGGGGTTTCCCCGTGAAATGACTTCTGAGGAACGAGCGGAGAAATTCCACGGT
This sequence comes from Porites australiensis, assembly GCA_022179025.1. Taxonomy (NCBI): domain Eukaryota; kingdom Metazoa; phylum Cnidaria; class Anthozoa; order Scleractinia; family Poritidae; genus Porites; species Porites australiensis. The sequence continues at coordinate 492,766 of BOPM01000166.1, read as the reverse complement.
GACCATGTGTCACTACCTGGGAACACTGAAAATTAAAAAGATCTGTTTCAGCTCCAAAGTGGCAATTCAGCCCTGCAGGCCAAGTGCCAATGTCCGATTCAGCCCCTTCTGGAGCCATTTGAGCACAATTTCGGCCAAAACAGCTTAATCAAAAGGGTTCTCCAGCCCACACTGGGGCCCATTTCAGCTCTTGGGTCGGACTGTATTATACTCACCGAAACGGCCCCATTTTAACTATCTGGGTAGTGCGTCTGATTGGATGAAGCAAATTTTCAACCAATCAGAAGCACTACCCAGTATCATCAGTATGGAATTTTCCCGCTCGTTCCTCAGAAGTCAATTTTCGGGGAAACCAGTGGTGGCTTCTGAGTCTCAGGCTTGGTTCTTCAGGAGAGGGAACAAACCGGAGTACAAGAGGAAAAAACCTCTCAGAGCATAGAAGAGAATCAAAAGCAAACTAAACCCTAATAGGGCGTCAACACCGGTACGTGAACTCAGGCCATATTGAAAGGCAAGCGCTAGCCTGCGTGGCAGGCGTTCGAAAGGGAGGGGGAAGGGAATTAGCGCGCGATCTCGCGCCTAAAACTCCCTTTCCCATCCCTTTCAAACGCCTGCCACGCAGGCTAGGCAAGTGCTTGTGCCACTGCGTCATGGACATCGAAAGTGATCTTTTTGGAGACTAATGCCCCAGTTGTCAGATGGTTCTCATTTGGCTGACCTCCGATGACCTTCGTCCTTCGTTTCCCATTTCTATTCCTTGCTTTTCCATCACTTCTTCCCTGCCATCATCGTCGTATCGATCATCAGTGTTGCTTTAGTCCACCATTGTTTGAAGTTCCTTATAACATAAAATCCACTATTTTTCCGTGATTAAGATCCTCGCGTGCGAGCGATTGATATTGCCGCAGAAATCTTCGTTTTATCATGTACCGAGAGGGTGGGAGTCCGACTGCATGGTGTCAGGGAGGAAGGCCTCCAAGTGACCTCCAAGATCTGAACTTCGCTTATACCATTTATTATAATACAAGACCTTCAATGCCTTGTCCATGTGCTACAAGTTTACAAACGATCTCGTGTTTCCTTTGATTGACAGTTTTCTCGCCTAACGCGAACACTTTATTTTCAAGGGCCTCTCGGGCAGGCGCTCCCTCTCTCCTCGAATGTCTCCCTCGTGCGCCAGAACCCTGGAGCTCTAATGCGACATACCATGTACATTCTGACGGAGAGCCGGTACAACAGTCCACAAGGGCAGCATCGTCCAACGGTTTCCCAGGAAAAGTACCAGGGATTTATTTGAATTGCTGGTCATTATAACCTAAGAATAAGGAGGTCAGTATTGGGGTCGACTTAAAACGGCAGAAACATTCTACCATAGTGAGGGTCTGAAAAAATATGAAAATCGAAAAACCGCCGGGGTTCATAGAGGATTTACGGTAATCATAATTTTTTCATTCGGACTTCCATGTTTACTGCTGTTCCCAATTTTGCCGCGTTGGTCTTTTCGTGAAAAGTTTTCAATTAGGGTGTCCATGAGTAATTTTAAAAGCAGAAAATACACTGTGCAGGGGAAGCCCGTTAATCCTGGTTGTATTAGCGAGGGGGGGCTTAATAGAGACGGGGAGATTATTTAAGAGGGGGAGCTTATTTAACTTAGAAACGACGATAGTATCAGTTCTCCATAAAGAACTAGAATACAAAATAGAAAAGCTCAAGTACAAGACGTTTTAGATCATGCAGCCGAAGATTAGAATCAAATCTGATCTTCCAGTTGGTAAATCAACCATCCCGGATCAGTCCACACGAAGTTTTACAGTCGTGATTGATTAATACAGTCTATCATTTATTAGTAAAGAATAAATATGGGAGGGGAGGGGGGCTTATTAACTTTCTTCGCCTAATAAGGGGGGCTTATTGGAGGAGGGGGCTTATTTGAGAGGGGGGCTTAATAAAGGAATTACGGTACTTTTCTTTAGCTAGAACTCAGAACTGACCTTTACGAACGGACAAACAAAGAGCCTCTTCGAATCATCATCATCGTCGCCTGTAGTCAGGCCACGCAAGGTGGAAAAGGTCCACATTCGTGATCTTGTTTTTCCAGGATACGTTCATTATGACTCTTAAATTCCTCATTAGAAGAACATGGACCTTCACCTTGTGTATTGCACTCCGTTTTCTTGATGTTGATCTTTAGGCTAAATTGGGTGACAGTTCTTCTAGACTCACTTTGAATGTCACCAGCACTGTGGGCAACCACAGCACTATCATCTGCAAACAGCATTTCCTGCACTAGGATCTGGGTTGTGCGTGTTTTCGCTGTAAAAAAAAAGGCGGCGTTAAGCATTTCAACATTACGACAAATTTGGATCTTCATACTACCTACTTCATATGACGGCAATAGAGTTCTTTTGCTACCAATGCTGTCTGACGCTCAGGTATTATTGAGTCAGTTGAATCTAACGGCGTTCTGACAGTCCTTTCACCAAGTTTGAGAGCCACCCCAGTTTCCTCCTATTTTACCTTCTTTTTGAGTTTTGTTCCTTTGTAATCTTCCAGTTCGTCAGTCACAATTCTCTCCAGGAAAGGGCAGACAGCCTTTTCTGAATCCGACTGCGGTTCTGAACCAGTCTCCCACTGAGGTAGCCTCCCACGCAGGCGCTTTTAGGGGAGCTCGTATTTCTTCCCTCCCCACAAACGCCTGCTCAACAGAGGACAACATTCCTTTCCCATTGATGCATTCGCGTGGTAAGTGACCAATCAACGGTTTTTAAATAAAGTGTTGACAGGCTAAACATGACATCATAAGCTCGTGATAGTGAAAAATCGTGACCCAGAACGTGACCCTAGAGTTACCTTTTTCCTTCTTTTCTTTCGTTCGCTAAGGTTATGCAGTGCACAGAGAATTCTAAAATCTGACTGAGTAAATCTTACTTTTGCCGCTCTGAGACTAACATTTATTAGAGCTCATGAAGGTTTCTTAATCATGCAGATCGCGTGATTATCGGGTTACCCTGCGGTCAAGGTCAACTTTCCAGAATTTGGAAAGTACAACGTGATTGGCTAAGCGTGGGAAAGGAATGTTGTCCTCTGTTGAGCAGGCGTTTGTGGGGAGGGAAGAAATACGAGCTCCCCTAAAAACGCCTGCGTGGGAGGCTACCGCTGAGGTGGACTGCACCTGTGGCCTTGTTGTAGAAGTTCTCTCTGACTCTGATCAGGTTGGCGTTTTTACAAAGACTCATAATAGACCGAAGGGTAGTTGTAATTGTTAGTTCCTGGTGGAATAGTACACCAGTACCGCTGGGTCACCTTTGACTATGTGGCTATACAGTTCTGCGCAGTATTCTGTCTACCTCGTTAGAATGTCCTAAGCTTCAGCAAGGCAATTACCATTTTTGTCCCGTATGGTGTTGGCTTGTCCTTGTTTTCGTCTAGTAAAAACTTTCAATAGCCGATATGCTTTCTTGCTGATGTTCTTGATGTTATCTACAGTACCTTGACAATGCAGGTCAATCCAAGATTCTCTTTTTCCCTTTTTTGTGATCTTCTTGATTTCCTGGTTTATTACTCTAACCTTTTTTTGCCCCTTTCCGCTGTCCCATGTCTCCTCTTCTTCAGTGTCCTTTGCTCTTCACAAAGATTCAATATGTCAGCTGTGACCCACGGTTTTTTGACCGCTCGGCGTTTGCCAAGAATCTCGCCAGCATTTCAGTCATTGCTGTATTGAAGGGGTCATGTACATCGAGAATGGTAACCGGTGCTTACTATGCTTTTAGCTTAACGAAACCAATATAATTATTACATCGACCAATCAGTGCTCCTAACTAGATTTTGGACAGATTTTACGTCAGCACTATGGAATTTCTGTCGCTGAGGTGCAGACTCTCACGAAACGTCCCTAGCGTTAAAGAGAGACAGCTGTATTCACAGGCTAAACTGAGCTCTGTCAATGTAAACGTCCACTATTTCTATGCATTGGTTGTATTAGCATCTTGTGATTTACATGTGCTATTTGCCTCATAACCTATTATAGGACTTCGCCAATGTCCTACTAAGTCTAAACTCAGGTTTTAAAATTCAGAGACAACAGTAGAAGGAAACAAATGGTTAAAAAAGCAAACAGGCAAATTATGTGGAAAAAGCGGGCCTTCCTCTTTATCTATAAATACATTAATAAAGGCATAATATACATGTCACTCTGGTATACAATTGGTCTTTAACTGTTTGGTATTTAGCAGGAAATTTTTACGAAACAGTACGCGTTTTTATTTGTTACTTCAAGGTCACGTGACATCTTACAGTAAAACTGTTTCCCAACAAAAAAGTCTGTGAGTGGCCAACATTGCAATGTCAATGACATAGAGATTAACATTGCAATGCTACCCGCGTATATTGACCGCCTTCTAAGATATACTTCCCTAAATTTGTTTGCAAAGACGTTTTTCGTAAACTACAAAACAAATTACTTTATGGCTGGTCCCTTTGAAACCCTAGATCTCTTTACTCTCGAATCTCAATTTCGGAAAACAAAAGTAACCGTTTTCATGGGAACCAGTCATTGGGAGTTAATTAAGTCCATTGCCCCTACTTTGAAAGTGCTCTCACTAGTAAATTGTTCAAAGGATGTCCATTTTGGAAATGTTTCACTTCTTTCCATATCCGAGGATGTTAGGTAATGATGTCCACTCCTTATTATGGTTACAGTTTTGGATAATATATTTTATTTTCAATTCCTTTCAGAGATCGAGGCCAGTGTGTTGCTCAGATTATCAGATGCTTGTTCTCTCTGTTGTAGTGGTTGCAGAGGTCTTTCTTATGAGTGTTTTACTGAGAATATCATAACAGTAATCTTCAGGATTCATGGGATCCCAGATAGCTGGAGAAGTCTCATCTGTTTGAAACCTAAGAAAGACAAAGAAAAATAAATTTTGGAAGATGATTTGCCATTCAAAGACAAAGTAATAACAATCATTGAAATGTGAGAGATTTTGAGATTTTTTGATGGCACCCTTAGAAAAGGCAGTTTTCTTGCAACTTGTCTTGCAGAATTAAAGCAATACGAGATACAGAAAAAATTGCCTACGGCACGAAACATTAATTAGTGCCTTTATCTGTTTTGATGTATATTTTTGGAGTAAGCTTTATATGTTTACTGTTGACCGACGAACGTACAAGGAGGCGTAATATATGAAACAACATATTTAAGTTTCTACGGAAGCGCACACAGTGTTAACGATGCAAATATATATTGACTCCTTAGCACACGATAATCCTATCATAAACTACCGATATGGAGATATTAATCGCCTCCCTAGCATGTGAATAACCTATTATAATGGCAATAGGATGGGATCATCACATACCCCATTTACCAAAAAAACAAGAACAACATAGAAAAATCAATCTTTAATTACAAACAGTTTGAAGAGAGAAATTGGGATAAAGTTCTACAGAAAGCGAATTACAGCCTTAGAGGTTGAACCAGTGTTACTTTGACAATTTGTCCGCAGTGCGTCACATAATGACATCGGGAACCTTGTCCTGAGATGATAGGTTGGCTGGCTGGGCTGCCTGTGCCTGGAATGACACTCTAGTTTGCTCTCAGCTTCCTTGCCTGCCTGTCTGCTCCGTAGGTGAAACCTGACCCATCTGTCTCTGTGGTCTGGACCTCTATAGGTGACAACCGGATCTGCGACTGATTGTGCCGCAACTCTCTGTCGCTTGGTATGGAGACTACATAAGATCTTGGATCTTGGAATTCCCTGGATCTTGCCTTGTATCACCACTGGCTTCCATTCCTGGGTTCTCAGGTTTTCAACTGCTATCTTCTGACCTGGTTCGAGGCTTTGGTGACGCCTTGGTGTGTAGATCGTAATAGTGCTCCTTCGGATAATTGACAGAACTTGCAACGCGACTGAGCCTGTATTCCTTTGCAAATTGACGATAGTAGCCATGGAAGTGTGGCCATTATCTGACCTGACAGTTCGTGAAATGCCTTGCCCAGTGAAGATTTGCTTTTTTAAATCAACGACAACCTTACTTTGTGCTCTCGAGTCTGGGTATCTTCCAAAGAAAAGAGAACTTAATTAGGTAACTCATCGTCGCCCACGTAGAGCAGATCAGTTTCCACTGTGTGCTAAGTCCTTTGTTGTACCTCGGTCTGAACTAGCGGTTCCCACGAATGCCTAGGTTGGAGTTCTTGACAGACTTTGCATGTCCGGGTCAGTTCTTCAACGTCCTTGTTGAGATTTCTCCATAATAATGATGTGTGCCCTCAATTTGGTCTTCTCAGTACCATGGTGACTGCCATGAAATTTTGATAAACTTTATCCCTGGATTGTCTTCGGCAGATATCTCTTCCAAGCAGGTTCAGCAGGGTTGAACCAACAGAGGAAGTTCCTTTACTGACCACTGGGGGGACTGACTTATCACTGTAATATGGTATTGGCTCTGAAACTTTCCAATTACACTGAAACAGTCGGGGTATCTGTCGCCAAATCATCCTTGACTTTAAGGAGTGGCTTTCTGGATATACCCTATTGTGAGGGTGTGCCCTGGCTCGGGTGTGGCTCCTTCAGGTTTTGGACCTTCTGCTTCAGTAAAAAAAAGGTGGCAACAGATTTTCGGCCTTTGAATTCACATGCGATTCCTGGACGTTCCATATCGTCTAAGCTTGGTACCACAAAAAGCTGACAGTACTGTAGGGGAGTACGCTAGCGCTCCATGCTTAGGAGGACCATTTGCTGGTAGATTCTAAGGAAACATATGAATACAATCTGAAAGGAAAGGGTTTCCTTGCGCTTTTGTGTCCAACCTTAAGTGCTTTTGGTGTGTAGGTCCATATTTACTTTAACAAACACTTCATCTTTCTTATTATTTCGTTTTGGAGGATCACAAGCATCAGCTTCAATTGATTTGAAAGCAATTGACTCAACTTGCTCATTTAAATCGACTGCCAACTTGTCCCTGTGTCCAGCATCTAAAGACCTTCCTCAACCTTGAAGGTCCCTGCTTTTAGATCCATGCCTTGATCTGGAATTTCCTACTCCTCGAACCTCCATGGTTTGCGACATACTCTTGCTCAATGGTTGGGTTTCCGGCAATTTAGGCACTCACATCCATACGCGGGACAACTTTCTCTGGTTCTTCAAGAATGTTCTAGACCAGAGTTAGGGCACTGCATGTACTTGTTACTATTGCTGGAGCTCTTGTTGATTCCATGAACATCCTTGTTTCAATCCCCTGGTAACTGCTCAAATTGTGACAGGGTAGCTTCGTGTGTTCGAGCAATGTGAATTGGTTCTTCAAGCAATAGTATTTCACCTTTTCTAAAAGGCTTTTTTGAACTTTCTTTTGTTTTATTACACTTTGACTCCGACAGCATATCATAAAATCATCTATAGTTTGTTCGCTCTCTTGCCAAATCTTATGAAGCTGATTTCCCTTCGTAGATAAGCCCCTCAAAAGGGCCTTTCAAAAATATAAGCTCTGGGGCTTATTTTCGGAATTTTACAGTATCCAACTACTGTAGGCTTCTAGAGCTTGGCGGCCAATCCACAATGTGCCAAAGCTGTACTCTATGGAAAATTGAAAGGAGCCGAGTGCTCAGAACCTGTAAAATCTAGGGTGCTCAGCATAGGATTTGTATGAAAAAAAGTAGTCTAGTCGCCCGAGGGCAAACGTTAGGTGCCAGGGGCCACCAGGCTCTCCTTGAGCACAGCCCTGAGATGCGATAATCACATTTAATGGCCACACCCTTTAATCAACTCCTATCCCACCCAGTGGATCCATTAGGAAATCCTGCAAACACGGTTAAACCCTTTTTTTAGTTAAGGTCTATGACCCCTCCCAGATCCACAAATTTACAAGACCAGAAATAACATTTAGCATTAAAATGTCCAAAAACAATAAAAATTAATGAGCTCTGCAGAGTTTTGGGGGCATATGGGGCTTACTCTCAGGAAGCACTTAAAATATGTTGGTGATGCATTGTAAATATAACGGGTCCACTGTGTGGCCATTATGTTATCCACTTACTTCATTATTTTACCGAAGAAGTTGATAGCTCTCTCATTTTCTAAGGAAATAAACCATTGATAAAAACAATGAGTAAAGTGCACTGAGAAGGTTGAGAATAATTATTTGTGAAAAGCAGGTCTGTTTCAAGCTTAAGAGTTGGGAAACAATAGGTTTATTTTTTGCAGAAAAGCACTGCGGAAACAGCTCTTTTTAGCGTAACCGATGTATATCAAGGATCTAGCTATTCTTCAGTCCTACACAACAGGATTTAGGAGCAGGAAATAACTTGAAATAATGGACAAGACACAAGAAGATGATAATTTAAAATTGTTTAAAGAGTACCGGTATTTAATATATGTATGAATCAAACTGGCTTGACTGTCATTAACAGGACTAGTCACAATGAAGGCAGTTATTGGGAACGACTCCACATAAAAAAAAATTAACCAATCTAAAATTACATAGGGCAAGTGAATAACACACCTTTAAACACAGTCAGCATCACCTTTTTCATTTGTGCTCTGAAAGAGAAGAAGCAATTTCTTCAAAATTCTAAGCGTCTACCAAGATACATGATAATAAAAATTCAGTCCGTAACCAACCTATGTGCCATCATCTCCAATATTTGCATCAGGAACTTGCCAAGACCTTTGCCTCGCACATTAGATTCCAGTTGAATTTCATAACTAAGAAACAATAGAACTTTAATGAGTGACATTAGAAAGTCCTGTTGTGCTGCATACATCTAAGTCACTCACAACTCACCTGCAATTTTACAATTACATGGAAAAGGCTCACAAACATGCATTAAGTTTTCAGTATTAATTTGCTTGGAAAATATAATGACCTACCAATAAAGCACTTCATCTCCTTCATCCAAATCAAATCTAAAATGCGAAAATCCTATGGCTTTTCCTGATTCACATTTTGCCAGTAGATACCTGAGTCAAACATGAGAGAAAAAATGTCAACCTTTGTTACTACTAAAAAAGCTCTGAAAAAGCTGAAAATAGCATCCAGCTTTCATTTTGGTAGCAAGGGCAGTGCAGTGGCTCCCACCATTGTGGCCTAGGTTTGAATCCTCGAAATGATCTCAAATGTGGGTTGGGTTTTTTGTTGGTTCGTGCCCTTGCCCTGAAAGGTTTTTCTGGGTACCGCATTTTCTCGAATAAACGCGCCTGGCCTTTATTTATAAATCGGCAGTATTGACCCGCCGTTTTAACGAGGCCGGCGTTTATCAATGATATGCAATTTTCTGTCATTTTTTCAGGATGATTTATCATTACGGATCTTCGAAGACCCAGGGGCAGTTAGTAAGGGTGGGACGATTTTCCCCTTCGTCCGGCCTCTAGATCTCTAGCCTGCGTGGCAGGCGTTCGAAAGGGAAGGGAAAGAGGGTTTTGGGCTTAATGCAGGCTACTAGATCTCCGAGGATGATTACCGTACGTATACATTATCCAAAGTTACAGTACTATTGTACCGTACATATTGTTGTGCAGCATCCATCCTATGTTAAGCTGGAATTTTTCCTTTGAACATTATTGAAACACCAAAACAACCTCGGCCTCGATCAAACGCCGGGGTCCCGATTAAACACCTCCAACGTTTATCGAAAAATCGGAAGTTTTGACCCCGCATTTAATCGAGAATGTACGGTACAAAACATTTAAGCTCATCGCCAACTACATAAATCTTTTTCCTAGATGTAAAAAAACTTGATTTTGTTTACCCACAGAACACAAGCTCTTACCAACTTGTTTCACAGGTGTTTATGTGTTTCAGATGAAACTGGAATTTGGAAATGTTGGTTCTTGAATCAAAGAGAAAATCAGAGTGGGCTGTTTATAAGGTACAAGTGATTCTTGAAATCAGGAGAACTCGTGAATTCACCCGAGAATGGCTTAAGAGTTGCATGACATATGGCAGTACATATACAGGTAAGGGACTCTTGACCTATTCCAAATTCTTCTTTTGTTTCTAAAGCAAATATATTGTTAAGCTAGCAAGTAATCAGACGTTACTTTGGGCTAAGGAAGTCCTCCTTCTGATGTTCTTTACATCTATTTAGAATGAAGCAGAGATCGTCTAAAAGCTCAACAGAGCTTGCTTGATCTCCTGCCTTGTAACAGGTTATGTGTATGAATGAATGTATGGCAAATAAAGGCACTTCTTCTTCTTAGGGCTTTGCTAAATATACCCTAACAGATAGGAGCCATTACCAGGCTTTATCTTCAGTCATTTCATCTCTCTTCTTTTTGTCACTCCAACCCCAGCTGCTATTTTCATAACTAAGAAATGAAAAACACATCTCTTAAAATCACAAACAACATAACAAATAAATCTTTAATAAGCCATCACGTTGAAAGAGAAAATATAGGATATGATGCTACAGGTCACATTAATGCAGGTTAAAATTTTCTAACCTAGGTCGATTCTCAATTTCCTGTCTCCTGCTAGTCCTAAATATTCATGAATTAGTGCTACGAGACAAGGAAACTTGAGAATCATACTGGGATAAAAAAATTTAACCTGAATTTAATTTTGACTAATAAGTTATACACGTGTTAATATCATGTCTTACAGCAACTGCATATTGTGCTTTGTGAGATCAAAAGCCCAGTCAATGTCCTCTTTACTCATGTTGGTGACTCTCTGACACTCCAGATGAACATTCAATCTACAGTTTATCAACAAGAAAAATAAATTTACTTATAGACAACAAAAAAACTTGTGGGATACAGTCAACTACAAGATGGACAACATTGGAACCAGCCCCAAAGGGCCATCTTAGCAAGATGACCATCTTAAAGAGGGTTTACCCATTTGCTGCTGGAAATTTTCCCGAAAAACACCTCTTGAACCTAGACAAGCAATTTCCTAGTCACCACCTGGCCAAAAAGTACCAAAACTGCCCAAAATGCTGTCTATACTAATAAGTACACCGTAAAGCACTTCCAGCCTTCCCTTCCTGATGCTAAATATCAGCTTCCAGAGAATGGCCATGTACAGAAGGCAAAAATTTGAGATACAGGCAAACCTGGGTACAGCAATGGTCACCCTCAGGAAATGGCAAGGTGACCATTATATACAGGGTGACCGCTATATACAGGTCAACTCTGCAGAAAGTATAAGGCAACTGAAAATTTTGAGTTGTCCGGTGACCGTAATACACATGGTAACCGCTATATACAAGGCCGTTAAATACAGGTTTAACTTTAGCCTTTAGCCTTTAGAAGGGGCATGACCTCTTCAACTTTCGCCCTTCACTTTTTCTGTTCCCCTCCTCTTTTTGGCTGGACATCTACTGGGTTCCATTTAGGTTGGAAATGTCTTTCGCTAGGGGTTAGATGGAAGGCAGTGCGGGTAAGAAGTGGAACAAGATTTTTGTTGAAATTTTCAGGTCAACTTTCAGAAGTAAAAGTATGTTTTTTCACGGCTTTCAATAAGGGCCGAGGACCAAACATTTTCCTCAGCTACAGTTGAACCTCAGTTATCTGGACCTTGATTATCCGGACTTGTTTCCCTGGGCCCGTTTTTGTCATGAATATTGATAAGATGTGATCTTCAAAAATTGACACAATTGAAAGTTCATTAATCCTTCTAAACTTGTGCTTAAAACACTGTTTTAATAAGTTTCGGACATGAACACTTGAAACAGTAACTTTTTTATTTGTAAATACATGACAGTAATACATACAGACCATACATAAATGCAAGTAGGAGCTAATTCACAATTAAATTTGGTTTTCTTTATTCTGTTTGTTTACATTTTTGTTCCATTAATATTTATGTTTTTGATTATCCGGACTCTTGATTATCTGGACTATTTACTCAAGTCCCAACGAGTCTCTGGATAATCAAGGTTTGACTGTCTTAAGAGTATGACCCCTGGCTACTTTCTTAGGAAACACAAGGAAAACAGAACCAAAAGAACTTCCTAACTGGTCAATAATACCTGTCCACTAATTGCACAGACTCATAAGTTTCAAATCTTAGTGACAGCCTTGTTTTTTTCATTTGTCTCCAGCCTGTTTGACTGAATCAGGCTCATTAGCAAGGTTCTTAACAAAAGCTGGCGGCTGGCGAAATTCACTTGCCATTTCATGTGAACTTGCCGCCTACTTTCCTTTGGAAATCCCCCCTCCTTCAAAAGCCAAAATTTAATGATGTCTGTGTTCTGTTCAAACACTAATTTTTGCTCCAGAATGCTGGAATTTTTTCCAGTAGGCACCCCCCCAGGCCACCCTAGCAACTTGCCCTTTTGGCGCTCGCAAGTTGCGCCTGTAACATGAGTTTTTTTCCTTCTCCGCCTACTCCAAAGCTTTTGCTATCTACTTGAAAACCTGGCATTAGAATATGGTTTGAAAAATCTCTTTCCCCTTGCACTGGTTAAATGCTGAAGTTGGCTATGACAATAAAAACTGATGATGCTATAAGTGGTACAAGGGCCATGGATCCACATGGGGAAAGAAACATAGGCAGTTTATGGGTTCATGGGTTAAATCAAAATAAAATGACTGAAAAATGGAAGGGACCATCACCAGATGTCCATCATAAGGAGGAGGAGTCCATTTTGTAGGTGTCCACTAAGAGAGAGTTGACTGTAATCTGTATTCCGAAATCAATATGGACAAGTAACCTGTTTATTGAAATTAACCGCAGGAATATCACAGGAAGTGCTCCTAAGATTTTATATTCAAGGTAACTTACCCATTTCTGTTGAAACTCTTAAAAGCTGTTAAAGGTGCCAGAGGATCTTCTACCTTAGAAAGTATCAAACAGCAATGACAGACAGTCAGTAAAAAGAGGATTTTGAACATGATTTTCAACCACTATAGACAATCATCTTTGCTGCCAAATAAAATCAACAGTTCTTAAACTAAACAAACAAGCCGCCATGTTACAGACTGCATTTGTACACCATGATTTTTATGCACCATAATTAACACTGTACAAAAGTAACACTACACCTTCAAATTTAGTGGAAGCTATGACTTTTACCTCATTAGCAACATCTACAGCAGCTTGGGCTGCACTGACTTTTGCCATTTCCTTCAGAAAAAAACGATAATAAATTATTATTTAATTACTAAATGAAGTTATAATAATATATTGAATCTCCAAACCACAACAATGTCTGTTCTATGTAAAAATTGTCAAAATAAGTAGCTACTTAGATTCTTCAATCATGTAACCCTACCCAAAATGTTCCTCCAGTTTCATAGTCCCAATCATTTTTGTTAGCCAATCCTAGTCCCAAATACACCCTCTTGAGCCCTTCCCCTTCTACAAATAATAATAATACAAATAATAATAACAATAATAATGATAATAATTACAATAATGATAATTATTACAAGGGGGACTTGTGGGTTGTCCAAGTGACACCTGCCCCTTGAAAGTCAATTTTGAATGTCATTAAGCTAAAATAATAAAATAGTCATTCTAATGCACTTATTTAATATTATGGGTGGGGAAGTGTGGGTTATCTAAGTGACACCTGCCCCTAGATGCAGGCAGCAGGGTGCAAAGAAAGTCAGTTTTACAGCCTGCCATTCGGGTAAGCTGTAGCTAGCACGCACTAGCCCACAAGTCATTTCAACTAGTCCCAAAACCCTTTTTGATTAGCTGGATTGGTCTCAATCCTTCTGTAATTTGAATTTCCCGAAAAAAACAGCATTTCCTCGTCGAGCAAGTTAAGAACAAAAATCACTAGCCTGATAGCAAAATCAAGTAGCCCCGGGCTATCAGACACAACTTTCTTTGAATGCTGGGCAGACAGGATTGGACCATGACATGCAAGTAAAGGTCCATGGAAGAAAACTTGTGTAATAATTTCAAACTGCAATTGCATGCATGTGCTGGGAAGCTAGTCGAATGACTGCTCATACACACGTTTCACATATTTATAGCTAGGCCCTTGATCAAAATGGTAGGGATCAAGCATCACTTGGTGCGATATTGCTGAGACAAGAGACTATGACTTTGTAACATTAAGTGAAAAAATTGTTAAAAGAGAAAAGCTGGGTCCATTAATTTACAAAAAAACTGATCGGAGCCAAAAATTTAACCCCAGGTAAAAACCAACAAAAATGGCTTCAAGACTGTGACTACTCAGACCAAGAACAACCCGCCTATCTTACGGCACCATAATTTTACAGGAAGCACCAAACTGACTGACTTTCAATTTAAACTATTACATAGACACATACCAACCAATGATTTTTTGCCTAAAATGGGACGCAAAGAAAATGACAGCTGTACCTTTTGCAAAAATTCCCCAGAGATGCCAATTCTGGTCATGTCATGTTATATCCTCTGTTTGGAAAAGCGTGACTGATTTGCTTAAAAACACTCTTCTGATAACTGGCAAATACAACTTATTGAATATCACTGCACCCGGCTTGAGGTCTGAACCTCATTCTACAGAATAATTGCTTCAATAAATTAAACTACTTTCTCCTGCTAGCATGGTTTCCAATTTGGCAAGTCAAAATGCATGAAACATCACCTAATTTAGCACATTAATTTTTCTATGCCTAGTTATTCAGGATCTATAAGAGAAAAAAGCAGGTGACACCAAAAATGGAATTTTCTTGCAAATAGCTCTTAATATAGATCTGGGTATGGATTGTTCCCTTAACCATGTCTGAAAATATGTTAAAAAAATGTATACCTGTATAATTATAACTAGATATAACAGTTAGTATACAGTCAAAGTTCGTTCTTTGCTCCATGATTACGTAATTACACACTGTAAGTAGTCTAACTGTGCCTACTTTTTACTTTCTCTTATTGTTATTGTTGTTGTAGTTTAATGATGAAAAAGCATCACTTGTGAGGTTTTCACACAATACTAAAAATACCTTCAATACTCAATACTATACTTGCACAAGTAAATTGCATGTCGTGTTTGACTAGAGGATTTATTAATTCGTTGCAAAAAAACCCTTAATGATATTGAAAAAAAATCTTTTAGTTAAAGAGCTCACTGTTCACTAACTGTTACGGATGGACCATTAGAAAAGTTATGGGGAATGGGAAATTTTTGAGCTGCATGAATATTTTTGGGTAACATTTCCCTTGTATGAATTTCTCTTAGTCCAGAGCAAAAATATTTTTTTAGGGTTACTTAGCACGCATGAAGTTTTCTTTTAATCTTCCCCTGTACTTCACCCTGCCCCTATAAGTTTTCTAATAGTCCGTCCTTACAATACAGTAGTGTTGGAAATTGACCGCGAGTTCAAAATAAAAACAGGAAAGGTTACCTATAAACAACTCTTAAATGTTATATACAAACAATGATTATGAACAACTAATTAACCCTTTAAGTCCTAATAGTGACCAAGATCAATTTTCTCCTAACAATATCCATATGTTACCAAGAGAAATGGTTATGAGAGTTAATAAAATGATCACCTAAGAGAAAATGCTTTGATCTTCTACCAAATTCTCTCAACTTATTCCTTAAGGAAATGTATAAAGACTAGTTTGGAGAATTTGTAAGTGGATATTGGGGCTTGAAGGGTTAAAGGGTTTCGTTTATCATTTGTCTCTCATGACAGTCACTTACATATTGATTACATTGTTTAGACCGAATTGTTAACTGTTGATGATTGGTGTATAACGAAAATCCCTCGTAGTCGGTTCATGCGTGGTTGAACCGAACTGTATTTACCTAGTACTTCGTTCTTTGAGATTAAAGAGAAACATTTAACTGCTACGGGCTTTTAATTTTGTTACAATTATTAACCAAATCTTCAAAAGTTGCCCAGTTGTTTTGGTTGTATTGAAACAACCTCGAGTAGATCAAACCGACTTAATGCATGTATCGAATCTTCTTCAGTTTGTACTGAAACAACTTGTAACAAAATGACAGTTTACCGATGGGATGAGGGGCATTCCTATTACTTTTACATAAGGGTCCCCCAGGATTTCAAACAAGACAGGATACATAAGAAAAAGAAAGAAAGAAAACGAAAGACAGAAAAATGGGTGAACTTCAATTATAGTGGCAGGCAAAATAGAAGCATGCAAAAACTTCGATTGTCAAATGGGCCAAGTTACTAATTAGTAATAGATTTCTTGGTAATATAGGACTGAAAAATGCTGCAGAACGTGATCTTGTACATGTTAACGGTTCATCTGTTCCAGTACAAATACAAATGCACACAATTCGCAAAGTATCCACTGCTGAAGCTTTAGAATAAGCTTAATAAATTTCCTATGTATATTGGTCTGCATTGACAAAGTGACAGTATGGAGATAAATGCTAACAATAATTACCTCTTTCCTTTTGAGCTTTTTCTCTTTTCCTTTAGCAGACTTTTTCTGTAGTTTATAAGAAACAAACTTAACATTAAAGGATTGAAATTGTGAGTCATAATCAGTTATAAAAGGTTCAAATATTGCATTGCGCGGCAAAAGCAGTCTGAGTCGTCAGCTTTATGCACAACTTTCAAACTAAAAAGGCGCCTTACCCCCATTTTAACTCACGAAGATTAACTTTTTCCTCTGATATTGCTGAAATTGAAGTTTTAGGTGACTATTAGACAATGGAGTAGGGTAAAAAATCTCTAAAACTGTACACTGAATTTTCGCGCGTTTATCTGTCTATCCACCATTTTGAATACTGTTTACTCTCCAAGTGAATGCCGGGATATAACTTCCTACGCCCCAGTCTCTACGCGTCAAAAATTAGGTGACGTCAACTTGTCGGACGAAGTTCGTGAATGGTCTTTGAATTAGTTGCAATTTTTATTACGGTGCTGTATATAAATGACTTTAACCCGCCAACGGAAAGTGGAACAAGGTTTCTAGGATAGCATGTCTAATGAAGAGAAGGCCATTGGGCTTATAGCTCAGGCGGAAAAGAAAGTGAAATCTTCTCAGGGGTTTTTAGGTGGATTATTTGGGTAAGTCATGATCAGTAAGTGAAATTGGTATATTCTGTGTAATGATGAGTTGTTTGAGATCTTTCAGAGAGTAATCAGGTTTTATACCTTTTACGAACGAAACTTTATTTTGTCAATTTTTGTAGGGGCACTTCGAAACTGGAAGATGCGGCTGAATTGTACGTTAGTGCAGGAAACATGTTCAAGATGGCACAAAAATGGAGTGGTAGGTATTTTAAGCCGCTTGCATAGACTGTCAGCTGGGCTGTGTAAGTATCCTTACTGTGTTGCTCAGCACTGTAATATGGCTCGCACTACTGAAGGATCAAAAGTCAGTAAACATACCACTTTCCAAATTCAGTGGCGTGAGTGTTATTTACAGGGCCTTAAAGACACACTTTTTTGTTCAGCTATAAATCATGACTACATACATGCAGAGGACATATCTTCCTTCACAGTACATGAAATAGATGGTTTCATATAAGCTTAAAAGTGTGGGATTCGTTTGCAGAACCCCAAAATGAACGTGGATTACTTGTGTATTTTATTTTCAAGCTCAAGAATTTAATGGAAAATTAAGTCAAAATCAGGGCCAAGTTGTTCAAAGCTCGGTTAAGATAACCCAGGGTTAGTGCGAGATTTGAATTAAGATTTAAAAGCTTAAAAAGCAATTCAGTTTTAATTCTTTTTGTCCACAAGTTGATGATTGGAAGCTCTAAAAATAAGAGAGAAAATTATCCCAGAAAATGCTTTTGAAAACAAGAAAAAGAAACCAGGGTTAAATTTGACCCCGGGTTAAGTGCTAATCGGCCTTCGAACAACTGGGCCCAGAGTTGTAACTGAGCTTTTGCTGTTCCTTATCATTATATCATGGTTTTTATTTATTACATCTTGATTGCAGCTGCTGGTAAGGCATTTATGGAAGCAGCTCAACTACAAATCACTTTACAGTCCAAACATGAAGCAGGGCAGCGTTTTGTTGATGCTGGGAACTGTTTTAAAAAGACTGATGTTGAAGGTAAGTTTGGGTATTTCCTCGTTAAACGACAAAGTTGACATCATAGCATAATGTGCTGCATCCAAGGAGGCATTGTAACAGAAGTGATAGAAGGATTAACAGGATTTCCTGCTTGTAACAATTTATTATTTATTAATGGTAAGAGATCCTCTCATTCCTTCTTTATTCTTAGGCAAAATTCAACAAACAGTTGTTGACTAAGAATACTGTTTCTCATCAATGAAAACATGAAACTGAATTTCCTGAAACTCTGAACAAATAATTGAGCATTAAAGTTTTATTTTTACAGCAGTCTGTGTAGTGTTAAACTGTCACGCTGTGAAATATTTAAGCTGGGGATGTCCCCTGACCTTAAATAGACCTTTGTCGCGCGGCGGCCATTTTGTCTCAGAATTTAAAAAGCTTTGTTTATGCAAGGCTAGCCATGCATAAACAATGCTTTTTAAATCTCCCGAGACAAAATGGCCGCTGCATGACAAAGGTCTATATAGTCAAGCATCTCCTTTTGGAACCTTTATGATACAGGCACTTTT
Organism: Porites australiensis; assembly: GCA_022179025.1. Classification (NCBI taxonomy): domain Eukaryota; kingdom Metazoa; phylum Cnidaria; class Anthozoa; order Scleractinia; family Poritidae; genus Porites; species Porites australiensis. Next base: position 474,308 of record BOPM01000166.1, on the reverse strand, counting down.
CTGTTGTGGCCAATTCAGTTGCAGGTCCCATAAATACCAAAACATTTTACCTTCCTTACTAGTGTTGCATGTACTAAGATCAAGGGGGAGGGTACAGGGGTTCCAGCGGGACCCAACCAAATGCACCCATTAGACCAGATAAATTTGGGGGTAATTTTAAAAGGTGTAAATTATTGCTATCACAGGATTGCAGATAAAAGTCTAGTACATACTTAAGTTTACAAGAAAATAGTAGTTATTTGTAATGGCAATACAGCTAAATGATTGGCTGTAAAATAGTTCCAACATTAAGCACAAGCTTGAACCCATCCAAACCGCCCCCTCCCCCACCTGGAGCTGTCCTTGTATACTTCTAACGATACCTCCATGATGCAAGCAGCTGTCCATAGTAACTTTTTTTACAAATTACAATGGTCCATTATTTTTCTTCAATTGTTGCTTAATTTCAGTGTCACATTCTGTCAGCTTATTTGTTGTTTTTTGGTTTGTAGAGGCTGTGAGGGCTTTTGAAATGGCCATCAACATTTACACAGACATGGTATGAAAGTAGACTAATTGACACAGCTAGAAGCTTTACTTAAACCTGAACCTTGAATGACATCATCACCAATTTATACTAAACTGTACATTACAAAACCAAGACTAGTAATATTGATACTAAACAATAGTACCGAAGTACAGTTTCATAATCAGTACAAAAGAAAAACTTGTGAAAGGTGGATGGGTGGGGCAGGATGGCATTGGTGGATTGCAACAAACCAAGAAACAAAAAAACTGAATCTTGAGCAAGCTACTGTATGTGACCAGAACACACTGTAACCTATATGCCCCAGCTGTGTGTGAGAAAAATCAAATCCTCAGCCTCCTCCTGCAAGGGGCCTATTACTTTAAAAATTTGCATTTGCAAAATTTGCAAAGAAAAACCATTGCAAAACAACTGTAGCTCATTAAATCCATTCTATTTAGTAGTTGATCTGGAAGGGGCAGCCATGGATCCAGCTCATTGTTGAATAATAGTTCTAATAATTTATGATTTAATTTATTATTTACAAATCCCCCCCTTAAGAATATAGGTTTGTTGCATATGGAAGATCTCTGGAGGACTGTAAATGTTTTTATCTTATCCACAATAAATTATTTAACTTTTGTTTTCCTATAAAACCCAAGTTTTGAAGCCTGACTTATCGCTTTAAAAGCCTTTTGTCCATATCAAAATTGTTAAAAATACCTTAAAAATACTTGTTGTTTTTTAGGGCCGATTCAACATGGCTGCTAAACACCACATAACTGTAGCTGAGATTCATGAGGGAAATTCTTCTGATCTTGAAAAGGTGGGAAATTGTTATCAAGGGTTGCAAGAGACAATGAGTTTAAAGTGATAAATACTTGGTGGAAGGCTGTCAGCCTCGTCAGATAACATCCTCCTTGATCCTCCATTATTCTTCAGATCATACTCTGCCTTATCCAGTAATTGCTAACTAATCTGCTAGAAATACATTGTTATTACCACCAAAAAGGGACTTACACTGTATTTTTATTTCTAAACAACACCTTCTTTTTTCATTCAGGCAATATTTCATTACGAGCAAGCTGCTCAGTATTACAGAGGAGAAGAATCAAATAGGTACATAAAACGAATTTAATTTCCACTAAGAAGAAATTATATCATTCATTATTATCTCTTACTGTTGCCTGATGTCTGTGTTAAACACCGTACTTTTAATGTGCTTGGGGCATCTAACATGTACACTTCCCCAAGGAAACACCAGTGTGCAATCATGCCCTCCCTATATCTCTATTATGCCTTTCATGGGAAGAGGGGTATGATACATGTATGTAAAAAGGCTAGAATCTGGAGTTCCTTCTGATTGGTCCAGACATGATACAGTCATCTGACACAGTTCTGTTCTAATTGGCTGAAGATTAGGTTTGATGTCCCACGAGACTGCAATTCTTGTAAATATTCCCACAGTTATAATATTCTCCAACTCCCTGGATTAAGTTTTGTTTTGTTTCGTTTTGTTTAATTTCAAGGCCAAAAATAATATGGAAATGAAGTTCCACCTGATACATGTATTGTTCCGTCACAGAAATAAGCTTTTGCTAGTTTTTCAACGAAATAATAACTGAACATAGCCATTGTTTTGATTTCCTTGTAAATACAAAATTATTTGGTAGCAGACCTTTTTTTGGGCCTTGTTCAATTTGAGTCCTGATTTTCACAGGTCAATCACCTGGATGTTAATTTATTTTTAAAAGAGGCAGGTTGTGGCTCATGAAGAAAAATGAACTGTATCAGGGGTTTTTTTTCCACCTCACTTCTCAACAAAAAAAAAGCACAGCTGGTTACAGGTTAAGGAAACACCAACAAGCCTTTCTCTTTTTGAACATCACTATTCGTGCTGCTAATCAGGACTTGTTCGCAGTTTTCCACCCAATAAGTTATTGCAGCATTTTATGTTGTACTGTTTCATGAATAACATTATTAACCAAACCTATTGTAATTTTTATTGTCATCTGGTCATGATGTTATTGTTCTTTTTACCTGCAGTTCAGCAAACAAGTGCCTTTTGAAAGTAGCTATGTACTCAGCCCAGATGGAAGAGTATGCTAAGGCTCTAGAGATATATGAACAGGTTTGTTTGTGTTTTTGAAAACAAGAAGAGGGAGTTTGAGATCTGACGACAGCGATGGCAGCCATAATAATGCTCAAAAACTGAATTTTCATTCTTTTAATCTCTATCACAATAATATTATTATCCTAACTCGTTTATTTTTTCAAATGCAAGGAGACTCTTTTGGAGTTGATTCCCTAATTACCATATTTAAGTTCAGAAAGAGAAAGAAAATTTTGTATTTCATGTGTTCTTGTCTTCGTTAAAACGTGAAACCAGTTATTCTTATGTCATAGCCGGGCAGTGACAGCTAAAAACTTGCAAAAAGCCTGCTGTGTGTGCAGGGTTGTTATTTTGTCTATTCAACCTATTGCATTTTTGAAGTTCTCTTTGCTGTCACCATCATGCCATCTGAAACTCACAATGTTAACCAGCGATCTTTACTTTGTTCATAGAGAGAGACTTTCATTATTTTTAATTGAGTGGTTCCAGAAAATATCCATGACCCCACCAAGGAAGGTTATTGGAAATTCCATAGGGGAGGGGGAGCCATAAAGGCCAAATTTTTTAAAGGAAAGTATGAAATTAAACTGGAATGTCCTGAGGGGAGGGGGGTTTCAAAACAAAATCCTTCCTTGGTGGTGTCATGGATATTTTCTGGAACAACACATTGCCTTGTACAAGTGCAATGTTGTGTGTATAAACAGCCTATCCCCATTGGTTCAAAAGTTGGGCAACACTGTCCTTCAAATAAATCACTATCCAGCGGATAACGCAATAATGTTGGTTTGCCTAATATTCATTCACTGGATATCCAGCGTCTGAACAACCGAGGCCTTGTCATAGGTTAATAAAATCATTATTTTGGACATCAAAACTAATCGGATTGTGTCATTTAAAATCTACAGGTTGCCGCTGATGCTATTGAGAGTTCATTACTAAAGTACAGTGCTAAAGAGTATTTCTTCAAAGCAGCTCTCTGCCACATGTGCATTGATATCGTTGAGGCCCAGAGAGCAGTTGATAAGTACTGCGATATGTACCCAGCATTCCAAGACACCAGGGAATGTAAACTTCTTAGGGTAAGTATTAAGCATGCACAAGTTGTTTGCATTCATACAGCTGGCATGGTCTGCCATTTGCACATGGTTAGCTTGTTGTGCAGATGTAATTTAACCTAGGTTAGTAACACCAATATCCATGTTCTGGGCCCCAACGGACTCAGTGAATTACCAGAAGCACGTTTCGAATTTCCTTTCATCTTGATTGGAAAAATGACAATGGATTTTTGAGGGGCCAATCATGGCGCGTACTCAAATCCTGGTACACAGGTGGAGGTCCAGAACAAGGATTTTGGTGGTGTTTTGCAGATGGACTTAACCAGAGTTTAGTTCAAGGTCTGTGGCGCTTGCTAGTACATGGTCATTCAAGCCACGTGAAGATCTATTTTTGCAAGGCAAAGTCACTACCCTTACCTTTTTCTGTGATTACTTCAGGGACCGATAATTGCTTATTACATCCCAGTGAGGGAGGGGAAGGTGGTTTTGATGGCGGTATTTATTTTTAAAGCATCTCCATTTTTTTGGTGTGGTCAGGAGTAGAATGAGTGAACTCACTGTATCGGATGATCAGGAATCATTTCCTTAGTCTTTCTTTAGTGTCAGCTTGGTAGCTCAGCAATTGAGAATTGAGGTGTATATTTTTTGAATTTATATTGCAATAGGGAGGCCATAGATTTTTAGCGCCACTGTCCCACTGTTCCCAATTATTTATGGTGGTAGTAAAATGATGATTGGTATCTTCAAACCGTGTGGTTTGGTCTTGCTGAGGGGATTGAACCACAGCATCCCACTCTCCAGCCTTTTCCAATATTGAGCTAACCCTAATGCTGATACTCCTTAAATGAGATAACGTCAATCTAGAATGTTTTATTATACAGCCATTCAGGGGTGAGTATGTGGTAAATTTCTCACAGAATGCCTGCTCCACTATTTTTTTCAGACTCTTCTTGAAGCTAAAGAAGAAGAGAATGTAGAATCTTTTACAGAAGCTGTAAGTACTCTTTTCCTTAAAGGAAAATCTCTTAACGAAAAGAATAGATGGTAGCTGTAAAAATATATAATCCCTATCTCCATTAGAGAGCTCAAAATTATTTGTATGAGTCGCTGGAAAAAAATTCCCGGGATATGTGTGTACCGTTAAACCGTCTTTTAGTGCTTTGAACAGGCCAAAAGTCATTTTAGCTTTTTACTCCAACGAAGAGCTAGCGCTTAAATCATCAGCTCTTGGAGTAGCTGTGCCACAAAATTAAACTTAAGTCGCAATGGTGACCAACATCAATTTTCTCCTAATGATATCCATACACTGTTTAGAGATATGGTTAGGAGAATTGATAAAATGATCACTAAAGTGAAATTGCATTGATCTTTTATAAAATTCTCTCAACACATTCTTTAAAGAAATGTATGGAAGTCAGTTTGGAGAATTTGTATGTGGATATTGGGGCTTAAAGGGTTAAGCAGTAGGAACTGCCTCCAAATTGAGTGAAACATAAAAATAAACTAGTCAAAACATTAAAAGAAGGTATAAATCAACAAGTCGAATACAAAAATGACACGGGTTGACAAAGCCAGAAAACGGATTTCAATTGTGGGTTTTGGAAAGTTGTTAGCCCAACACTTTTTAAAAGTTTTTTGCTTTTTGTAACGTTTGATATAATACTTGGAAGGCATATTTGTTGGACAGGAAGCTGTAATTTTAACATCAATCATAACTATAACAAAATTCTCAAATCTGATTGGCTATCAATTGTCCTGATTTATAATCTATGACTCGTGATTTCAACAAATCGAACTAACGCTACGCGGTAGTCCGATTTTTTTAATCAGTCGTATGACTGCAGACCGAATTGGACTCCACTCAGTCCTATTACCATTATTTACATTTGTCAAGTACTTTCTTCGCAAGTGTTCGATTCCATATTGCATAAGGACAAGTACAATGTAGCTGGCAATATTGACAAAATGAACTAGACAGCCGACGGTGACAGTACAGCCCCTTTAAATCATTTACGTTGGGGAATTAACTTTATCAAATTGGATACTAATATCCCGCCGGGCCAATATCATGCACAAGGGATTCGAAGACGGAGAAAGAGCGCGAAGCGTGAGAAAAAAAGGAAGGAACTTACGTCTATTTTCTCCTTTCCCCACCTAACCCCGTTGCGTTTGCGGTCAATAAATCCCCCCCGGTTTTTATTTTCTTACGCGCGCTGAACGATCTCTAAGGAGAAAATCAAGGTAGAGGAACTGTAAACAGACTAGGGAATTCGCTATTATTATGGAACGTTAAGATACTGTCAGTGAGATACATTATCGTTACGAATTTTTGTCCATGATTGTAGCATACTAACTTTCTCTGTTTTAATCAGTTCAGGGGGTATATTCATTTCATGTTATACCAGTTCAGTGCGACAATCTTTTCACACACTGTTTCCTTTTGATTCCAGGTTAAGGAATATGACTCGATTTCTAGACTGGACCAGTGGTTGACCACTATTCTCTTACGGATCAAGAAAGGAATGAACGAGGAACCTGACTTGACATAAGCAACTGCACTGTAAACTGAAATAATGCTATGTTTTATGTCGCTAGTTTTTCGATAATTTCTAGTCTATGTCAAGAAAAATGTTATTATAACGACGCAAGAACTTGTGTTGAACCTCTCTCTATGATGGGAATAATAATTGAGTGTTTCCAATTGAACAGTCAAGAAAATACTTCACAGAATCCATTTTACGGGGTCACTGAACGGCTCACACAATTGGCTGTGAAAACAGAAGGATAACCACACAAACAATAACCCAAACCCTCAACACAAAAGGCAATTTTGTTCTAGACGACCACTTAAATTAGAGGTTCTGTTGAGTTACTGGACTACTCATTTTACGATCAATACAGTCAACTCTCTCGCAAGAGATACCTATAGGGTTGGTCCTAACCTGCGTTGCAGACACTCTAAACCGCTGGTCTAGACGATCATGTGAGCCGGCTGTAACGCAGGGTGGTCCCTGTTGTCGTCGACCAGGGAGCTTTAGCATCTACGACGGCAACGGCAGCAAAAACGTAGAATTCACGTTTTTTTAAACTTTATCCCGTGTGGGACCGCACTCAAGTTTAGAAAGAGAAAGAAAAATTCGTTGTCGCTTGTTTACGTCCTCCATAAACTTAAAATTAGGTATTTTCACGTCGTAGTCGTGCAGTGACGGCAAAGAAATGAACGAAAAATCGTGCTGCACGTGCAGTTGTTGCTTTGCTCAACAAACCTTTTGCTTTTTTCTAGTGACATCCTCGTTGCCGTCACCGTCGTCGTTGATAAAACTCCCTCTTAAGGCGGATACCTCCCAAAGACGGGCGGACGGTCGCAGGGTGTACGTCTTTGAGAGACTTGATTTTAACGAACAAGAACGTTGCTGTAACAATTACTTAAGATAATATTTTAGGCGCTTTCCCCCTACAAGTCCTCAAACCTACGCGACGAGACCGCAAGGTCATGTGAGTAGATGCGAATTCTTCATTAGCCTGAGTATGTGTCATGCTTTTCTGAAAGTAAACGAATCTATTAATTATTTTAGCAGTTAGATATAGTACTAACATGGTATACCAACAAAAGTGGTATTTGACCCGTAGCTGGCACGATTGACCAGTCTACGATCAGTTCCGTTCAGATGCGTTTTGCGACCGTAGTTTTAATTATTCCAGCTTCAATTTACATGTAAGGGGCCGACCATTTAACTCTTGAGGGGAGGGGTGGGTGATTTCTGGTCATCAGGAATTTTTTTTTCTAGCAATCTGGTGGGCAGGATATTTTTTTCTCTTTTTTTCCCATAAGCTTTCTATTACATTCGTGCTGCATGCAATTTTTTTCTTCCGACAAGCGCTTGCAGGAAATTTTTTTTCAAAATCACCCACCCCCTCCCTCAAGAGTTAAATGGTCGGCCCCTAAGACAATTTGCCATGCCTCTTATCTCTCTTGCACCTGAATAATACTAGCCTGCGAACAGCAGACGCATTTCCGGTCGTCGCTTCTCTCCCTCCGGAAATGCGTCTGCTGTTCGCAGGCTAGCTAGAACTAATACCCACTGAAATCTTTTATAGCTGATTATACACGAGGGGTATCCCCTCCCACCCAAAGTAAGGTAAGGTAAGGTAACGCCTTTATTTAAAGAGGGTAAACACGTGACAGTTTTGATAAAACTGATAAACCTATAGCGCTCAAAAGCTGGGCCGAGTTAATTTTCACAAAGACTTCTGGGATTGCTACTGGGGACGCGCCGGTCAGCTATTGGTCATTTTTCCTGTTCCCAGTAATAGTCCCACAAGTCTTAGCAAAGTTAACTCGGCATACTTTGCCTTATCGTTTCTAAAGTGGCGAATAAAATACATCCCCAGTTCGATACATTATCATCATTGATTCTTTAAGAATGGTAAAAATAAATGGCTTAAAACGTTGCACTTTAGTGGAATAAGTTATTCAATTATTTCTTCCGACGGCACAACTGATTAACTGTATAGTGGCAAAGTAATGTTTTTACGTGTTAAGTGACAATCGACAAAAACTCTCACGGCTACGTCGCTATGACGAGTACCGGAACCGAGGGGGGAAGAAAAAGAACGCTATCTGGGGAAGTCTAAAGTATTCCCGGGTTCTAGCCTCGCTCTGGCTCAACTCCTTCTCCACCCGCTGTAAAGTGCAGTCGGTTCACCCTCTTGCAGCAATAACTGAATTGTTGGGGAAGGTCATTGTCACATACAATTAACCATTTACATACATTCACTGAAATTTATGAGTTACAAAGTCATTAATTCTTCTGGTATGACCTTGTTGACGTCTTGGAAGTTGGACCCTTATACTTAAGATAAATTTCCATACAAATCCTTATAATTTGGCTTTCAGTAGGCTGTTGTGATTCTCGGCTCCCTTTTCTCAAACTCTCGAAATATTTACAGAACTGACGTTTGTATCATACAAACAACTGCAAACTTTCGAAACTTTGCGGAGTTATATTTTCGCTCGCCTATTAAATTAAACACGGACATATTTTAATAGAGGAGAGCTTTAGATTCTCGGACCAGGACGACTACGAGAACGAGATTTTCCTAATACTAAGTAGTGCACGGGTGCGAGTTCCATGCTAGCAGAGGTCTCTCACGACGAGACCTCTGCTAGCAGGGAAGGGTGCGAGCAGGAAAATGTTTAAGCGAAAATGTCGTAGGTACTGGCGAAACCAAGTTATCAAATGTTAGAAATTTTATCTGATTTAGTGATCGGGAGAGGGCTTACTAAACTTCCTTCAAAGGAAATAAGCGTGCTAACTTTGTGGTGAAAAAAAGTACAGGGGAACTCCGTTAATACGGTTTGTTTACCATTTACATGGGCAAACCAGTCGGTCCACGGTTTTAGGCAAATGGTACGCAAAATTCGGGACTCGTAAATTTCAGCTGAAATTTCGTCCCGGAATCGCGTTTACCATTTGTTCAAATCAGTTCCATTTTAATCACCGGAAAACGACCGCGAAGGCCTGAAACTAGTTAGCCCGTACACAGAGGTTGTTTTACTTTTCTTTTCGTTCTTTTCGAGCGCGAAGCGCCAGAAAGAAAAATGAAAACCCGCGGTTTATATTTTATCACGCGCACTCGACGGACTTTGAAAAGAAAATAGAGGGTCTGTGAACAGGCTAGAAACTGGTATCAAAGATGGCTTTGAAGAAATGGAATACGAATTTCCGTTTAGAATATCTGACAGGACTACCTTTTCAGATGTTCCGTTGCTCCCGGAAATTTTCCGCTGGACCGCCCCAAAAAGGCCTGTTCTATTTACTTTTCAACCGGATTTTCCGGAAACTTTTTGTAAATGGTAAACATCCATGATCACCAATAGGCCAAAAAAAAATTGACCGTAATGAGGGTTTTTTTTTTCAAGAAACTGTATGGCCGTAATACCGAGGTGACCGTATTACCGGGGTGGTCGTAAGTTCAATGTTGTCCTCTATCCTCGAATTTAAAGCTCTCTAATATATATAAGTGTATAAAAGTATACGTCCTTAGTATAAAAGAATACCACAAAAAAGCAATTCTCGAAGAACCCGTGGATGAACCTGCCTGCCGTTGCGAGGAACTGTTCGGGATTTCTGAGTTTTTGGCCCGACCTTTGCAACCCAAATTTCCGTCGGTCCAATTAGGTCCAGTTAGGTGGACGATTTTTCACTTGGGCCCGTTGGTGCAAAATTTGTTTCGTTCGGTTCCTATAGAGAGAAATAAAGCAAGACCGTTCCAAAGACCATTCTGTCAGCGGACAACAGGCTCGTTTCCTGCCGATTTCGCTCAACCTGACCTTCGTTCAAACGCCATGTCCTCTTCAGTCCACCAATCATATCACATGGTTGATTGACCGAGGCCCACAGGCGACAGAAAAAGGCGGGAAAAATTGCGCCTAGCGCAAGCTGAAGTGTCAAATGTCATATCTCACAAGACGCTATGGCGCTTTGGTCTGTGTTTCACACGGGAAAATACAGCTGTCCTTCTTCTCACCTCACTGTGGTTAACAGAGATTTTGAACCTTCAGCTGCTTCAGTAGGTGAGTATCAGTATCTGAACGCCTGGAAGAGGCTAATTGTTTACAGAAAAAGCTTTTATCTCACGTGCACGTTACGGCTATCAATATAGGTCTAAGCTTAACTTTTTTTGCTCTGCTTTTTGCCATTGGGAAAGGGTTAGAAAGGCGTACAATTTCTCGTTCTTCTTAGGAGAGAGTTGGGGAGGATTTTTGCTACACGATTTCCTGTTCTTATGTTTGTATCAGTACTAAAAACGGTCTACAAACGAGTTTCGAGTATCAATTTTGCAGCGACCTGCGACATAGAAACCAGGGGTCAATTTAACAAAACTTTTACAAGTGTAATTTACAAGTGTGTCCATTGTTTTAGTGTCTAAAAAAAATAGCTACGCTTGTAAATTACACTTGTAATACTTATATTAAATTGATCCCAGTACTGATGGGATACCAGGGAGCTTAAAGCAGCCTCGACGGTGAGGGCAGCCAAAAATGTTACTTAAAAAGTACATTCGCGTTGTTTCAATCTTCGTCGCTCTTCTTCCATCTCGTTCAATTTTTCAATTGTTGGCGTTTTTTCTTGTTAAAGGACTTTTTCTAAGGACTTGTTTACATGGAGGTGAGGAACCCCAGATAGGTGAGGTAACATGTGGCAGGTCACCCCATATGATCAAATTAAAATGAGAGATTATATCGACAGGCAGGTTACCCCACTTAAGTGGGTTACCTCACCTACCAGGGAACTCCATGTAAACAGGCCCTAAGATGAGAAAAAAAAAAGAAAATTGTTGCCTTGGCTCATGTCCTTCATAACTTGTGAAATTAGGAAGTCATGCAACGACTGCAAAGAAATGTTCGAAAAAGCGTAATGCATGTGCAAAGTTGTTGTTTTGCTAATCCAAACCTATTGCATTTTTGCTGTTCCCGTTGCCATCGCCGTCGCCATCTTCATCAGGGGCAGACAGAGGATTTTGTGATAGCATGGGCCTCGAGATATACTAGACAGTGGCAATATGGGTGCGATAGTGCCCATCAGGACTGCGAACGGTGCACCTTTCTAGGGAGTTTCGGGCGCATGCTCCTCCGGGAAAATTTTTGAGATTGAAGTTCTCTGAGATGCAATCTAGTGCATTCCGGACACTTAAATTTAGTAAGTGCCTGGATTCCATATTGAACATGTAATGCTGAATTATTTAACAAACCACAGGTGTGGTTGTGGAAAAAAAAAAGTAATTAACACTTTATGATGCTATCAGGGGCCGAAGTGATTTTGGCAAGGGTACAACCTCTTGGCAAAGAATCCAATCTAATAAAATCTAATTTATTCAAGCTCTTTAAACAACTTGAAACTTAACATTTCCCACTCTTGATAATGATGTGTGATACATTAAATCATCAAATAACGTTTTTAAGTTAAAATTTTCTTGTTTTTCTTTTGTTTTCCTTAAACAAGAATGCTAGGGTGAAGGTACTATCGCTAAGGATTAGATTGCTCCAGGGGCCAGGAATCCCCTTCCCCTTTACTTTCAAACACCTGCCATGCAGGCTACCTTAGTACTAGTGATGGCATTGATTCACTGTATTCTTTTGGAAATTTTGTTTCAAGTCACTTGGTGATTGGAAGTTAGACAAGTTCATCAGCGAAATGACCACACAGTAGATTTCGAACAACTGACAGGAAACAGGAGAAAAGACTACATTTCAAGTAAGTCAATTTATTTTGGATTGTTTTGTTAGTACATTAATTTTGTTACAGGGTTTGCAAATTTTATTGATGAGTGGAGTCAGTGTGACTTCTGCTTCACAAATTTTGGAGTCATTCTGGGATATTTGGAGTCAAGTATGACTGTATCAGACTTTCCAGCACGTGGTCCCAGCATGTATACACTATCATGAAGGATACACGAATTAGCTGTAGCGGTCTGATGACCTGGAAAGCTCAAATCCATGATGGCAGTCATCAAGTAAACTTTGATCGAAATTTACCCTCTTCCTGTTTTGTCGTGCAGTATAATTCTTTAATTTCGATGATTTAATTAAGGTTTACAACGTTTACAATTAACGTAAATTGTACTTGTTGGAAAAAAGGTAAGGACAAAACTGTGTTTGTTACCGAAAATTTCTGTCTGGAGTCGAAGTGACTCCCTCCGCAACCACAGTGGAATCATCTGAACAATTTTGGCGTAAAATACGCCAAATTTGGTGTATTTGCGAACCCTGTATGTTAGGTGGCACTTATCAGTCTAGCCTGTGAGCAAACTCTCCAGGGTGCTCTGGCAGCAGGGTGAAAAAGGAACAAGCTTGCAGTCATGCTTCAGGGATTTGAATGTCTGCATAGAAAAAGTTGATGAAATTGCTGATTGGGGGAGATTAAATTTGGTAATGACGTCGTTGCTGTGAGATGGCAGGCCAGACACCTTCAGTTTACATATTTTCTCTAACTTTGAAAATCTCTTTCTGGAATTTTACTCTTTAAAATTGCTTATAGTTGGGTTATTTTTGCTATTAACTTCTTTGTAGTGAACAAAACATGGCTCGCAGTAGAGTAAAATAATATTTGGCAGAGGAAAAATACTAAGTCTTGTAATTTTAGCAACTCATGCAACTGTCAATTTATCTATTTCGGTGTTCCTGTTCTTTTTGAAGTCTGAATAAGCAGAAGAAGAGAGACCAAGGTTCAAAATACCAGCCTGCCAATGGCAGGCAAAATTTTAGGTCTGGCAGGCGAAAATAACTAATGAACTGGACTCCTAGTCTGGTTTTGTGACATTTTCTTTTCCTCTCACCATGCTTGTTTGCCCACCATTTCTTTCCACAAATTAATCGTTCCCTTTGAAAAATACCACTACAAGGTCCTCGACTGAATCTCGTGCATAAAGTTTGCAGGAGCATAATGGTTTGCAATTTTTTTCAGTAATTTAACTCAGCATTTTTCAGGGTTTACGGTCAATAATTCGCCAAAAAGTCATCTTGCCCGAAACCGGAGTTATGTCACCCAACATCCTATAAACTGCACTGTAAGAGTTAATAATACGTATTCAAGGAAATACGTTAAAAAATTAATTTTTAATTTTCCTGTGTGTTTGCAACCTGGGGGGAGGGGGGTACTTCCTTATAAGAGACTAATGGGGATGTGTTGCTGGATGGGGTCGCATTCTCATGACTAGATTGACTATAGGGGGGTTACATTTTCCATAGAGTTACTAGAATGGGGTTGCACATATTCGGATGTTTTGGGGTAAGACATGAGTTCTTCATATTTATGGTTAGCAAACGTACCAGAATGTTTGCACTGCAGGTGAAAAGTAAAGTGTTCTTCATTCAATTTAAAAAAAAAAATGGGTCAATTCGTAAAAATAGAAAGTGACAAAGTTGGGATCATGAAAATTACATATTCACCCAAAAGTGACTAAGATGGGGTCTATAATTGGCCAAAGAATAGTGATTTAGGGGCACTGAGAGGCCAGCGGCACATACCCAGCAAAAATTAATGCAAGTACCCCCAGGGTTTGCAATCATAGTGCCCAAAGAGCGTACGCATATTTTGATTGATTGCACACACATTCTTGTCCTCCTCAAAAACATAGTGCAAAAGTTTGCGTTTTAATCTTAGACGACACGATACTTCATGGTTTTGATCAATCGAATGCAAGTTTTGGTGCATTTTTGATACCTTTTAATGATCACGCAACAGGGTTATGGTTTAGATCACCAAATAATCTGTGTGATGTATAAAGTATCAGGAAAAGTCAAAACATTTTAAATTTTGGTAAAATGAATCCACTCGCTGAAAATATGATTTGTAAACACAAAAGTAAAGTAAATAATAAAAATAGATGGCAGATTTTGGCGCTAAAAAATTGTTATTAACACAAAATGAAATAAACAAGCACGACAAATAGCAGGCCGCTTGCTTCATGAATTTCTGATTACCAACCTTTTTCCTTGTAGTGAAATACTTCCGATTTTGAGTCATCTACCATGTCTTCTGTGACTGAACAATTTGAGTGAGTATCAAGTGCTAAGTTTTGTTTGATTGGAACCTTTGATTGTCTCTTTGAAGAAAGGCTGGCAAAAGGTGAAAAAGGTGAAAAATGGTACTTCTTACAAGTACTGAGAGAGTAGTCAGTAAACGGTTTGAAAATTATGATAGGCATGCATGTGATTTGAGTTTGTAGGATACTTTGTTTTATTTCATGAATTCATCTTTGTGACAGCCAAGAAAAAAAAATCAATGGAATTCCTACTGAAAATAAAGACAATATGATTTCATCAATAGCAAAGATGTCAGAGGGTGGCAGGCCAAAAAATAAATGACAGGTTAAAATTTGTAAGCCTTGCCAAAAAGGCAGGCTAGAATTTTTTTCTATTTCAAGCGAATTGGAGACACAATTAGTTGTTCAGGACTTCCTCATTTCAAAACACTAATGGGAGGAACAATATTTTGAGTTCAAGTTAGGCTAATTGGTCTAAGCTTTCTAGACCATCCACAAATCTTGCAAAGTATCTTGTCTCAAAAATTAACATCTTGCCTTAGCAGTGGTTTGCTTTTTTTTCAGTGTTCTTCTCTTGACCTGGTACCCTCAACAACCTAAATAGTGGATTGAGAACTTGACGATTTTCTAGTGGTCCCTCTTTTTTCTCAGTGGCCGTACTTTCAGGGCTTTGTCTGCTAGTGGGAAATTTATCTGCAATGCGCTTTTCTTATGTTTGTTTTCATTCGATACTCATTTCCACTCCACACAGATTGGCTGAAATCTGAAAGCTCAGTCAACGGAGAGTCACAGGGGGCATTGGAGGCTGGATTCAAATCCCTGAGACATGAGTGCTAGTTCTCCGTCCTTTTTTGCTCTGCTGCCAAAACGCCCCTCAGAGCTTGCTCGCAGGCTATTATCATTCCTACCCTTTGGGATGATCAAATTGAAACAAAACAATGGCGAAATCCTTTCAACATATATATTTATTCTCAGCTCTTGTACGATATGTTTTAAGAACATTCAATATTGAGAGTTTTGAAAAATTCGTTATTAAAAACTATTCCCTATCAGCTTTGCGTCGAAGTTCTAATACTTCCTTTTTGCTGGGTACATTATTGTTCACCCTACTGATAAAACCACATGTTTGTGCTACAAGAAGAATGTTTTACAACACCACTATTAAAATAATACAATATTAGTTGTATTTCCAACAACAGTCTCTCCTTGACATAGTGCAACTTAACTTAAATGGAATAAGTTATTTTAAAAATCTCTACCTTGGGAAAGCTCTTGAGTAACCTACTTAAAATAAAATACACCTGCGTAATACATATTATGATGCTTAGAATAGTATCTTATATACACCTAACTTGGATTTTTGTAACATCTAGCAAGATTCTCTCAGCCTTAAGGTAAATACTGTTTATCAGCATAAATACAACCTCTGACTTGAAATAAAGTGAAACACTTGCTCTGAGAATTTCTGAATACAAGCACTGGATTTGTATTTATTTTATTCACTCACTCTCTAGGAATTTTATAGAGGTGAGTTATAATTGAATAGAACTAATTTCAAAATTATTGCTTACTTAACTCATTAAATGAACAGCAATTATTGATACATTTTGCAAATCCAAGATGGTATCAGAATAACATTGGAAAACAAATCATGCTCATGGCACCTGGTGAAATATGGTTGATGACAACACTTAAAAAACCACAGGCAGTCTGACCCCATTATTGCTGTGTACTTTGTTGCTATGAGTATAATGATGTGGAAAATTGCACTAACTCATTCATAAGAATTCCATAAGCTTTACTCGGTAGGACTAAGTTATTCAGTAGTGCAGTTAATGCTTCAGTTTCATTTAATGTATCCAGAAGGAGACGCAGAGTTTAATCACCAGATGAAACATTGAGAACAGAGTTGAAAATATGATGTGCAGTGGAGTATTTTTAACAAACTTCAAGGTGTTTCATCTGGTGATCAAACACGTGTCTAATGCTTGATATTTCTTCTGAAACAAAATGATTTTAGAGGGAGAAATTAAGGATGCAAAAATGAACAGTTTTTCATCTGATTTCCAAACACTCATGAAACATTAATTTCCTTTGTATTTTCTTTAGGAATTGTCAATGAGTTTGAAAAAGTATAATATCATATGTAAGGATATGATAATAATAATAATAATAATAATAAAGGATAATTTCTATTTCTTTTTGGGGATGGAAACACCGAGCACTTTCTTTTCTTTCAGTTTTGTGGCAAAGAATGTTTCACACAGTTCATACAAAACAAAATTATTCACCTCTACTTTGCATTGTAGCACATCAGCCTTGTTAGTTTAAAGGCTGTTAATTCTTTTAAAGTTTATAAAGTTTGTTGGTTTTCTAGTATCAAAACAAAACTGGACAATTTGGTAAGTGCAAGTAGATCCTCCATTAAAAATGTTCAAAACTGGTTTGAAAAACGTCTCTAATAAAAAAAAAACACCTTCTCTGCTCAATATATTAGGGCCAGCCCTATTCAGTACTTCTTGTTTCAAACAATGAAAGCTTAGGCTGCAAAAATATTTCTTTCCCTGCAATAGCAGCTTAACAAATAATAAATTACATAGAAATAACATAAATAGAGGAAAGACAATAATATTATTTTCCCATTATTGCTGGCAACAAAAGGTTGTTTCATTACCTCATCAACTTGACTTTGCGAAGTACAAGTGTTGCAAAAAATTCATGTAACAAGGTAATTAACCACTTTCCTTACATGTAAAAATATGGTCAATATTGCCTAATACTGTAAGATTCATAATGTCCAGCAAACTAAGCATTTTAAGACCTTACTACAGCATGTTGATAAAAGAATTTCTTTGTTTCATGCTTTGCTTTTCTGGTGGTTGCCACAATAGGAGATCAATAATATTGAAGGGTACAGTAGAAAAGAGGCGAAAGTGGGGATTTTCCCTGGAAAACCAGATCATTCGAGATCAGCTCAAATTTGTCTTGTATGCTGCATTAATACAAAATGCTATAAATGCCATGAATTTGTGTACTCCTAGTTCCTTAAAACTGACCCAAATCAAGTGGTCAATTGCTAATTTACTTAATCAGCTCCTCTGCTGGCCAGTGTTAGGAATTTTTCCTGGCTGAAAGAAAATGCACGTTCCACTTGGACTGTGCCAACTTAACTTTACTCTTTCATATGATTCAAAGACAAAACAACAAGATGTGTAATTTCTGGCAAAATTTCCTGTTTCTCAGCTGAAGTTTAAAAGAAGTTTACTCAATTGGCTGACACACTCATTGAGTTTTAACCTACAAGTACAACAATTTTAGCAAAGTGTAAGGAATGAAAAGATATTTTGTTATGATTTGTTGCTAGTACTGGTAACTTGTCAACGTGCCAGCAATAAGTGTCAGGAGTAGTATTGATTTCCAGGAAAAATCATCACCCACATTTCTTTTCCACAATGCCCTCATAACAATAATGATAATAAAGAATCATAATAACATGAGAACAATTTATTTGTAAAAGTAAATTTGAACCTATTTGTATGCTCATTTGTGGTATGCTACTCATTACTATAAAGAGCAGTTGGTTATGTGTCCGTGCCCTCTAACCATAATAAGTAAAAAACAACTTTTAAGTGTTACTAGCCAGTAATAAATATTAAACTACCCTATCTACAAGCAGAGGTTTCTTTCCAGCATTGTCTATAGCATTTACTAACCTCAAGTTGTTTGCATTGCTGACATTCACATGGTAACTCCACGTGAATGTCAGCGATATGAACAACTTCCTAAATGCTAAAAACCACGCCAGGAAGAAACCTCTGACTAGCAAAAATTAAGAGCATGGGCCTGCCAACAACTTGCAATAATTGACAAACAGCTGTTACAGCTAAGACAACAGAAACATTCTAAATTTCTAGTGACTGGGAAGCAATAATTCAGCACTTGCATATAAATGAAAGATTTTTTTGGAAAACGTTTCACCATCAGTACATGGTGAAAATCCCATTGCGGAGTGTTGAAATGCCAGTTCAAAAACTTTGGCTACACGTACAATTTTCACTACATGTTGGCAATTCAGTATTTTAATTAGAAAATTACAGGAGCAGAGTGACATTTGAGATAAAGCTGATTGTCTCTAAGCAATTTGGGTTTCAATAAAGCTTTCATTAAGTCCTTGGCATTGTTGGATGTTTAAAATCTCTTCTGGTTTCAAGGCATACATGCTATCATTTGGCATGAATGCACAACCTGTACATGGTTGACAGGGATCACAGAGACTTGATTTAATGGTAATGGTATCTAAAAGTCCAGAAAAGGACTACTTTCATTAACCAGTTACAGTCGAACCTCCAACAACGGCCACCTCTCTACAATGGCAACGGCCAGTTTTTTCAGCGACTGATAAAAAAGTCAGGAATGTTCACGAAATTTGATCAGTAAGGTGCATTGATGATTAATTGCGGCATCGTATTTTGATTGTGTTTCAGTGATACTACCACAGTAAGCATAAATTGTCCATGATACTTGTTTGTTTTGTCACGTTAACGTTTTGATTCAAAACATTATTCAAGTATTTTTGTGTATTTTATCTCACTGTACATTAATTATGATTGGATTAACATTATGGGATACAGTAAGCACGAACTTAGCACAATAAACATGTTGTACTCCCTGAAAGAAATTTGCCATATAACACCCCTACCTCCACAAAACGGCCACCTCTCCACAACGGCCACTTTCTTCTGTCCCCAAGGGGGCGGTTGAAGAGAGGTTCGACTGTACTAACATCTAACTGATTTGGTGTCTTTGGTATCCTGAAGGTGACTGTTATAGCTTTACATGCAACTCACTGACTTGGGAATATCTCTGTTTCTGAATCTAAAATATGATTTCTTCTAACTTTTCAAAATAATAAAACTAACTATTATAATAAATCTGAAAAGAGCATTATAAATGGGTGTTTGCAGTTCAGAAATATTAATTTTTTTGAAACACTACCTTCAAAACGGTTTGTTGAAAATACAAAGATACACAAGCAAGCTTTTGTATCAAAGATATTGTCAGCCTAGACAGAGCATTAGTTACCTTTGAGAGCCTAAAAGGATACATTAATGTGGCAATATGTTTGTAAAGAGGATAGTACGATGTACAGTACCCAAAGGAAGGCCATGAAAAGTGATGTGGGGAGTTTGAAGGCCTTCGTACCACCAAGTTCTCCTCCAACCTTTTTATTTCTCCGTAGCATCATTAATGCTATAGCAACGACGGCTGTACAACAGAAAACTACTACAGAGAAACCAAGGGACCCTGCCTCAACTACAAACTTCTCGCCCTGGGCTTTTTTGGCTATTGCTGCTATTGACCAAGCAACACCCAGTCCTAGGAAGACATTCACAGAATTGCTTCCAGTGACATTGCCAATAGATGAATCAGCATACTCATCACCAACAGCAGCTACTTTGCTTGCAAATGTATCTGTAGATCAAAGAAACAAAGGCCATTAACAACAGTAGAGGTGGTCTCCTTAATGACAAGGCTACAACATAGGATATATTTAACCTTGTGTGTGTCAATCATTCATTGTGCTGTATGCTGCAGCTTGATCAGGCAGTTCTTTTTTCAGCTTACCCCAGTTAATTAAGAAAGTTTAATTTGGATGTTAAAGGCAGTTGAAAATTCTTTTTTCTTGACACTAAAGCAAATAAGGGCCAGGGCCTAAATTGTAGAGGTCATACAATATTGATATGACATTTGTAGGGCTAACAGTAATTGTAAATGGTGCAAACGTTTCTTATACAGATAGTTCTTTCAATTAACTGTTAACATCAACTCTGTTTTCCTTAATCATTATCCCTTTTGGGTCTAAACCGACTGCACCTGATTGGATGAAGGTTAGCCAGTTTATTAACGAAAAGCATAAGTTTCTTGCAAAGTTATTCGAAAATAAAGAAATCTTTGATGGCTGAAAAAACTAGTACTTCATGGTTGTGATCTTGATTTGGATGCACTAGTGAGTAATAGTAGGTAGAGCATGTAATTATGTTCCACACAGACTGCCATTACCTGGGAGACTTGTTCCAAGCGCCACAAAAGTAATGGCAACAACACTATCTGCTAAGCCAATAGTACAGCCAAAGTGGGATGCAATATCCCCTATCACCATTGTCAAAATGCCAATAAAGATGATGGATACAACAAAGCATGCCCATCCACCCCATATGTCAGTGGGAGGGACGATCGCAAACAGAAGCTTCCAAAAGACAGTCATGTAGTGCATCATGTAGTCACCAAAGGTTGGCGTGTTTGGTTCTTCACTGTCATCATCACCACTGCCACTTACTGTCAGAGCATCAGTAAACTGCTCCTTCCAAGAAGAAGTACCCACAACCAGTGCTAAATTGGCTTTGACAAGCAACTTGTCAACTGTGTTCTTGAACTCTTTGCTTTCTATAATGGTCACCTCAGCCTTTTTGGTTTCACCTGAGAAGTGATGACAAACAGAATTTTACTCCAACATCAAGATCTTGTTGAGTGGCTACCTTTTTATGCAGTGTAACTGGAGATGGCTCTTGGTACGCAAGGGTCGTTTTGTGTTCAATAACTTACTTAAAATCAAATTTATTTAATTCGCTTTGTGAAAAAAATATACAGGACAATGCAGGACTTAAAATAACAAACATGACATTAGGGAGCTTAAGCAACGATGATGGCAACGAGAGCAGCAAACAAGCAATAGGATTAGATAAGTAAAACAACAACTGTGCAGGTGTATCACACTTTTTTTAATACATCGACTACGATCATGACATCAAAGTGCCTAATTTCACATTGATTGTGTAGAGAACATGAACTCAGAACAACGACTTTCTTTTCCCTTTCCCGAACTCTGATAGTCTTTTAGAATTCAAGCCCAGAACATTTGCCAACATTTTTGATGAACTGAATGAGATGGAATAAGTGTGATAACGTTTGAAAGAGCACGAATGTAATTTTCAAGTGATGTTTTAGTTGTCATTGTTGCTGCTTCAACTCCCTAATAAATATTAAAGCAAAAAAGTTGTGAGACGACTAAGAGACACAAGAAAGGCTTTGTGTAATTTAGCACCTAGTCTAGGCTTTCCCAGTTCTTCAAGGCGTTGCTTCTCAGCGTCATAAATCTCTTCAGTACCAGCTCCACTATCATCATCCTCATCATTTTTCACAACCTTTGGTTCCCCAAGGACGACATAAAATGTTTCGTTCTTTTCATATTCTTCATCATCTATGACATTGACCTCAATGTTTTTCCTAAAATAAGAAAGCAAGGTGATGCCACTACTGCATACAAAATATGAAAAACACTCATGTAATTTTATTTAAAATGTAATTGAACCTCTTTATTCAGCGGCAGGATTAGCTCAGTTGGTAGAGCACTTGACTGTCGGGCGGGAGGTTGTGGGTTTGATTCCTGGGGCTGGACCAGTACTCTAGGTCTTAAAAAAACTGATAACTGAAGGTTCTTCCTCTGCTCTACAAATGGCTAGACCTTTAGGTGGCTCAGGTGACCACAAAAAATAGGTGTAAAATTAGTGCCCCCAATTCAGCACTTTTGTGTTAAATACACTCACACTCAAATAAAGTGCTTTTTTAAAACCTGGGCACCAAAGGGAGAGAGGGGTCTGTTTTACAGGTAGCAGTGTTCTCCCTAGGATTTTGGGGAAGGCCAAGGGGTCTTCGGACTCAGATTTTTGATAGTGCTTGTACAGTAAAAAAAATCAATTTGCTTTGACAAGCTTTCCTTTTTTGTTCCACCTATCTTGGGTCGACTGTCTGAGTTTTCCATTGTGAGTTGTGATACTGCTTAAAATGTGAGCGCTGGAATTTCAGTCACTACTCCGTGTAAGCTCCCTGAAGGGTCCTTATAAATGTCGGTCAATTTCAAGATGGCTACCATTCAGTGAAACAAGTGCATCACAGGTTTAAACATATACATCCAATGGTAAATCACTTTTATAATCAGTTAATTACGAGAAAACACACAAGTAAAAACACCACGGACAATGTTTCATCAACGTTATTGAGTGATTTTATCCCTGAAGTACCTAGTTCTACATGTCAACATAAGCATCCAAGAGGATAAAAATTTGGTTTTAAGCCAGGTGGCAATGATTTTCCAGTGACTTAAGCCAGGCAGCCCACCTAGCCTTAAATACCTGGGGAGAACACTGGGTAGGGATTAGATGGCTTTTAGTATCTTTGGGACCAAATGACTGTCTTTAATTAGAAAGGTGTTGATGTTATAGAGATTTCCATGAGGAAAGGTTTGATGTAATATTTCAGCTAAAACAACATAAAAATGTTTAAAAAAAGTTGATTAGAGAAACATTTTCAAACATGTGTGGGCTAAAATTGAGAATCATAAAAATGCCAGCTTTCAACTTTCCAAACTTAAGTTTTCCACAGATAAAAAGATAAAAAGGTGATTTTTGCATAACCCAGGGTAGTCAACAAATTAAAAGAAAAATTATTTTCATTGACCCCCTCTTGGTTGGCTGATTGTTTGTCTTTAACTTTCATAGTCAACATGTTTGCTATACATGCTAAATAAAATGTTTAGTGATTTTACCATATTTGAGTTTCAATAAAGGCCAAACAGGTGGCAAGCAATAATTTCACTAATATCTTATTCAAGTCACCACTGGCTAACGTATTAATCTGTGACTTTAGCTTACAGGGAAATCCTTTGAAAGAACACACTTAAAACAATTCTTTGTATAAATGTTCTTTTATGTACCTTATGTAATGTTTGACAAAAAACTAAGATACATTTCAGTAAAATCAATACAGTCTTGGTTGGAAAATAGGTTTTATACACATAAATGTGTTTATCATTTATGTTTTATTTAAATATTTATATTTCAAAACCACAATCAACAACATGTTTGCTCAAGGAGAACAACTAAGATCAACTTCAATTTGAGCTATTGCTAAATGACCACTTTCCATTTGAATTTTTTTCTCATTCAACTCTCGACCAACCCAGTGTGATATTCTATCTTATATATATGTATCTTCCCAAGTGATAATTTGCATAATGATTTATTACAAATAAAAACTTTGGAACTGTTTTGTCAAGATTTAACTGAAAGTTGTGGTCCAATAAATAAGACAGAGATTCATGAGTAAAAATAACTTTTTAGCAGAGATTTTCTTATCAGGCCTGACTTCATCTTACACACAACGATTGTTGAATCTCTGAACTTATTATACAATGTACAATGCCACAAAACTTATCTTATACCACTTGTTAATTATTTATGCAAACTTGCGTGGAGTAAAAAATATTCAGATCTCCTGAACATGTATCTGCATACTCGACTATTATATGTGAGAATTACATAATTTAGAACAAATTGAAATTATCTAAATAATTCAAGCATGGGCACACAAATATTTGAATCGGCATTTGCCTTCTTAATGCTGTTTATCATAAACATAATTCCATCCAGGAATGACTTGATCTCAACCAATTAAGAATGACAGGCTTGTAAATAAACAACCGTTGGCTATAACCAATCCCATTTCATGCTGAATGGTTACATTTGAAAACATAAAGTCTTGTTGATATTCTGCGCCAAGAAATATTCAACCAAACACTTGTCAAAGTCATAGAGGCATATCTATATTTTAACTGTCCTATATTATGAAACTTAAGCCTATGTTACAATATTTGAATCAAAACCCAGAGTAAACAAGTATCGAATTATTAAATAAAAGTGTCATAACAATCTCAGATACAAATCAATTTCATTTAGTGCACTTGATGAACAGGGAAGATCAGTACAGTGTGCATCCACTTGAAAGGTCAAAAGTTTCAGACGTACAACAAACATGTTTTGTATGCAAAATCCTCTCCACTATGCTATTTCAATATTAAAACATCGGCCTTCGTTTGATAAAAAGGGAGTCCTTTTAAAGCCTCCCCCCCCTCCCCACCCATACTTGGTGGCATCAACAGGGTCATGACGCCTTGCAGTGCTCATCTGCACATGTTTACAACAAATGCCACCTTGATCAGCCTGCGTTCTTTTCACACGCGATATAAAATTCTGGTCACGATATTTTAGACGTAAAGGCCAATCCTGATAAATTTTGTTAGGACTATGCACAAGCCTTGCCTAGTTGCAGCATCAAAACCAAATCTCTTGAATTTCCCATCCATGAAGTAACCGTCATGCTCTCCAGATATTGTTTCATAAATTGCTCTTTTGTTACCAGAAAAGAATACGTGCCAACATCGATCGTGGCGGTTTTGTTTCGTTAAAAAAAAATTTTGTTGGCAAGAATATGAATTGCTTCTCTGCTTTTGGATTGCTCGAAGAGGTAAATATAACCGCAAAACTTTCACCACTAATGCACCTGAGGATTCTAAAAATTAAAAGCTAACAAGGAAATAGTAATCTGCTTTTGTGGATATTTTCCCCTTTGTTGTAAACAAAATGGTTCTGACGTGACAAGGGTAAAAAGAAAGTCTTGGGAGTAAATATCACGACATAAATTCATACTACCTCAATACATCATGCTGGGGCCACATTATTATCAACTATCAGAACCTGTCAGGTCTAAATGATAACCTTCGTAATCAAGGCAATGTTGCTAAATAGCGTAAAGTTAAATTAAAAGTTTGCTGAGTTAAATCAATTTCAAATTTATGAAAGCTAAAGCATACGACGTCGCATCATTATCGCTTTATTGTTTGCATTTTATAACCGTAGCATCTGCAAGTTGTAGACAGATGTTAACAATGTAAAGTTATCGTCGTCATCACAAGTTAAATTTTCGGTGAATTTACCGATCTACGTGGCAGATTAAAACAAAAGAGTCTCCTTTTAACCCTGTAAATAAACCACCTGTATTGGTTTGTACTTGGATGGATTTCGATATATATAAGTATGTTGTGTACGGAACGCTTCTAGAAACAGTCGAGTGATTTGTTTTGACAATAGTACGTTTTCGATCTTAAAAGAAACAATATTAATAGATCCAAAAATACAGCCTTATAACAAGATCTGCAGTATGTAAATATGGCATATATATGTTGATTATCATTTTTTTAAAAAATCCTTTAACAGAAATCAGCACACTTTTTATCTTTATCAATTTAAATTCTAAAAAGAAAACAACACAGAATCTTACCATGTTTCGTCGTTCCCAAACTCCAATTCACCAACAGCATCCTCGTAATCATCGCCACCGCCTTTGGCAGTTCCTTCCACTGTGTGATAGGGAACCCGAACGGTGCCTCGAGCTCCCGTGTGGCGAATCACCTTCAATTTAATTGTTCCATCTGCTTCGGTTACCGAGTGTTTCTCCTCCTCAAATGTGAATATACCGGGGTAGTCATCGTCCAGGATTGTGATTGTAGCAACACCGTCTTTGCCAACTTTTCCCGCCGGACCTCGGTACTTGTTTCGCACCAGATCACCATCAGCACCAGCCACTCGAACATTTCCCAGGTGAACATAGAAGTGTTCATCTTCTTCAAAGATGTCATCGTCGATTACAACGACGGAGAAAGTCTTGGTGGTTTCTCCTGGCCTGAAACAAATTGTGCCCTCGGTTTTTTCATAATCTTGACCAGCCTCTGCGGTGCCATCTTCCGTCCTGAAGTCTACAAAAACTGTGTTAGTGGGATCGCCACCAATGCGTGAAATGTTCATGAATACGCTGCCACAGTTTTCTTTGACAATGTAGTGCACGGGGTCAAAATAAACTCTGACGACCTGAGGGTCTTCGTACTCGACTTCGTGCATCTCAAGTCTTGCATCTGCCAGGGAACTGCTGGCTTTTTCCAGCTTGTCATGCTTCATCTTCAATACGTTTCCACTACCAACCATCTTACGAGTGGCTTCAATTCGGTAAAACGCTCGACTCTTAGGTTGAAGTTTGAGGTTTTCTTGCTCCAACAGACGTTCGACGGTCTCACGGTCAGCATCTGGGTACTTTTGTCGTATTTCTTTCAGTGCTTGGATAGCCTTTTCGCGCCTGTCTTCCGTAAGATCGTGTAGCAATTCGTCATCATCGAAATCTTGACCAGCTTCGGTGTCGGCATAACGACCATCGCCAACATTTCCATCGACAAATCCGTCTTTCACCTGAACTCCGATAATATCGAAATCGCCTGTCTGCACGACGGTCATTCCCCCGCGCTTTTGCCTCCTCTGTCTCTTTCGTAGGGCTCTGTAGAAGAGAAGCCTACGGTCTGCAATGTAGGCACAGATAACCATGACAGGGAAGAAGGCAAAGGTTAGAATAGCTTCCCATATCTCCACTTCATCCTTTGAGGAGAGCGCCAAAATTACATACAACCAAACGTAAGCCAAGACCGACGTGGAAGCTGTGATAGCAAATACACGCAGATGCTTGATTCGTCGAACTTCGCCATCCGGAATAACATAAACACAGACTGCAATGATAATCAGCAAGTTGAACGCCGCAGACCCTACGATTGTGGAAGGACCAAGCTCGCCAGCATTAAAATTATTTCCGCAGATTTCAATTGCCGAGAGTAAAATTTCGGGTGCGGATGATCCAAGTGCCATGAGAGTTAAATTCGAGACTGTTTCGTTCCACAGTTTCACAGTCACCACTCTCTCCTTTCCTGTTTGCTTGTCCGTTATTTTTATTTCTTTTTCTTTCGATGTGATTATTTCTATCGCAGACATAAAGCGATCTGAAATTATTGAAACACCAAGGAACATAAATAGTAAGGCAAGGAGGTACACGAATGCTCTCCCAACTGTCTCGCCGGTAGAAGGTTCGCCTCCCCATACAGGCAAAACAATCCCCGGTTTACACTCTGTTCTTAGATCGCATTTCGAGTCGGCTCCGCGAACGGTCTGTTGTAGAAAAGCACACCAGACTGCAAGAATTATGCCCGAATGAACCGCAAGCCTTTTCACGAAGGGCATGTTTAGAAGCTTTCTACATTTATAAACGTCGAAAGGGCGAGATAAATAAAATTGTCAGCTTCGAACGGTGCGATGTCCACCGAACAGGTCAGAAGCGGTGGTCTCCAATGAATCGTCCTTGGATATGTGTTTCAAACGGCGTTCTCTGGTGCGTAAAAAGCGTAGAAATATCTTTTCACATTCAAATTATAGCCAGCAATACACCAGCTGCTTTCATTCTTACTGGATGGCAGGAGAAAAGCGACCTACCAAGCAACTGGCACTGTTCGCCAATTGAAAAGAAGTTTGCATTTGGCATGTTTATATATTATTATGATGAGCTGCGCATGCGCACTATGACCTGTATGTTATGATAATATTTTGATCGGCCCAAGAAATATATTTGGGGCTATCAAATACATTTTAAATATACAAAGTGTTTCAAATAGGAAATCAATAAAAATCTCGTTTCGGTTTGAAATTAAACAAGCCCCTAAGCGAAGCGAAGTAAATTGGGAAGATATTCACTTTCACTCATATTTGAGAGTCCAATGTAAATGAAGTACTAAAACTGCACAATGCTTTCAAGAACGTGACGACTGGATACGATCCCTCACCAAACAACACCATTTTTGCACTTTAAAATTGATTTCAAAGTGCGGGGTTTTATTTTCAGAACATGAATAGACCTATATTGCCCGATTCTCGTAACAGACTCCGCCTGGTAGAACATTCTAGACGTTTTGATTTTCGTACAGGCATTTTAAATCCGCTGATACTAATCAATATAACTGTTTTGCTGTCGATTATCTAACAACTTCACACGGCTACTGAAAAAACAAAGAATAGTTCGCTTTGTGATTAGCACCATACAAGTCTACTCCGCGATATCGGTTGCTGCATGCATTTTAAGGTGTGGCCCAGGCAAGTCGTGGTATTAAACACCAGCCAAGCAGGTCACCGGTTGAATAGAGTAAACAACCGAGGTTTATCCATAACAAACAGTCTTCTATAGAATTCTTTATTTTCTGCTTGAGCAGAGTGCCAAAACATTGACTTCTGCCAACAGGGATGCCCAAAAACCCGCACATAACAATGCACCCGACACATTAAACGGTAAAAATGTTCCCTTATAAATGTTTTGAATTCAAGGACTTAAAAAACTACTGGTATACTGTATTTGTATTGTCTTTGTACATCTTATTCTTTTCAGCAAACTTACCATTCTTTAAAATTGTTAGACCCGAATATTTTAAGACTGGGGCAATGTAAATCTGACCAACGGAATTAACAAAGAATAGTCGGATTAGCATCGACAGGCCGTAAATCATTCAGAATAGATCATTCCTTTTATCAGTGATGTTTTGAAGGTTCCCGTGTGTTTTAATTTGAGTAAAATTTTTGGTTTTACAAAGCAAGCCTTGGATAATCTAACAAGCGAAATTTATGAAGTTTTTGAAACCAGCTCGATCCAGTCTGTTTAAAATGCGTCTTTGTCTTCAACACAAACCACTGTCTCCTTAATTACCGCAGGAAATTGATCAATTGAGATATCTTTTCGCAGTTCACGGAAAAATTCTCGTACTACCCCTGAATGCGGAAAGCTTATCATATACATTGGCCCTTTCCACCAAAAACGTCAAACTATATATGTAGCTTAATAAGCAAGCAGAACTGTGAAATCAAACGAGATGACGATCCATTTGGGCTTAAAATATCACGTGCATTGGCAGTGACTTTTCAGTTTCAGGGCCAAACATCCGGGTTATCCAGCGGAAACATTTATTGTCACTTTTAGGGGTGCTTAACAAAATACACGGGTGTTCAAGAACACTGCAAAGAGCGAACATGGTGAAAGGTTATTGCAGCTCCCGCTGCTTTCTCAACGACGTGGTTTCAAAATCTTTATCAGTAAAGCTGTACTTGTGTCGCTGTGTTATTGTTACACTTAGCAGATCAGCTGCAATTCCTGTCATTTCATAGGATTGCGGTATGACGACTGTTAGCAGTGTCAGTTTTTTAAAGGTTCTTGAGATTGCCCTACAGAAACATATTTCATTTGCATGAACACCAAAAGGTCATTGTACCAATCATCCATGACTGCTTTGAAGCGGGAGTTGTGGCTATTTAGTGACGTAAGACTGGTTAACGCCTGTCTTTGGCTTAGAACTACAGGTCTTCTTTGTCACTGGGGTAGAGTGTTCAAGCAGTCGACAAGCAACATTCCCAGGTCACTGAGCGTCCTATACCAAACAACGCTTTTTGGTAAAGACACACTAGTAAACAGCGTTAAACCATATTTATTTGGAAAGTACTAATGGGTCAATGGGGGTGAAGAGTTTAATTCATCTTGTCAAGAGCATCCTGGAAGTTATCACAACGTGAACCTCACGCAATTCATCTTCTATCTCGACGGGGTATTCGCGATGACACTTAATCTCCCATTAATCTTTATTTTGATTTTTAATAGTGAACAGTTTTCAATTAAATAGTTCAAAAATCGTGCTGTGAAGTCACAGCTTTCGGTGGTTTCCTGTGTCAACCAGCAAAATATAAAAACATGAAAATAGAGTATTGATTCGTACGCCAACAAAAGATGAATTCTGAAATCCAAGGGTGTCAAGTCTCCGACTTAGATAAAAGCACTTGAAAAGTTGATTTAAGGATATTTAAAAGCCATGATACAGCCCATATGCAGTCAATTTTGCCACTTCATCTCATGTGATAAAACATTAAACCAGGTGATTTTTGTGGTACACTGCCCCTACGTGGAGTGTTCGGCAAGCATTCATTAGGAAGCTACTCTTTTTAAATTGATATGGGAGGTTCACCACCGGAGATCAAACGAACGAAAGTTTCTAAACTAAGCAAAGTAATGAAGCTAAGGCTATCACTTTCAACGTTTCTCACTTAACTTTGAAGGTTTATTGGAATGATTGAGCACTGGCACAGCAATGGACAAGTGGTCAATTAAAACAAGGAAGTAAAAGTAGAATTGCTATTTTATCGGCGTTTAACTGCTGTTTTATCGCATTTTCTTTTTGTCTAAAATGTTCTAAGTCCCTCTTTAGAGTGTATATTTAAGCGTTATCCTCTGTGTCAATTCCAGTAGTCTTAACAATAAATATATCTAATTTTACTATTTACATTTTAATGTCGACCCCCAACGGTGATTGATTGATTTCTACAGTACACAACTTCGTCAGGTCCTTGTAAGTTATTTGTAGTTTTCTTTAGAGAACACTGAAATGACCATATGAAAGTGTTCTTATATACCCTTGACATTAAACAACCTTGTCAGTTTTCTCCATAATCTATTCACTTGTAGGACCCCTGTGTAGGGACAAGCCCTCCTCACGGTGTACGTTGTGCACATATCCAGTTGACTTTGTCAGTTTCGTCGAGTTTGTCAGACTAAGGTTGTTGCGGAAGTCGGGATGAACTTGTTGAGTGAATCTCCGGTTGGTAAGTGAGGAGAACTATCAGCACCCATAAGTGAAGCAGTACCTAAGAAAAATAAAAAATATACGAAAAAAACTATATAGGTACGAATGCACATGGTACAAGCAAGTGTACCAAGGAATAAACAATACGTCCTTTCAGTAACTTAGAATACATTGACAAAATGAACGAATGTTAGAGAGAATTATCGTGTTACACCGCAAAACATTCGGCTGTTCTGTGTATGTAGCACTTTTTTTGCCATTTCTTCTTTTAAGGAAAAAGAAAAGGCAACAAGAATAATTACAAAACAGACCATTCAAATAGCCGGCTCCGCCTTTGCAACCTTTAAGGTGCATTACTGGAACAATGACAGTAGATAATTACACCTTCTACGGTGGCAGATGTTCACAAAGAAGTGTAGGGAGGGTGTGCCCTTTACTCGATTTTGTCGGCACACAAGGATATATATTTTGACTGACGATAAACGTTTATTTAAGTGTTTATCGTCGCTAAAAGCAAGTGTCACGATTAACCGCCGTAGTCAATGAATAACAGGCTGTATAAACAGGATATCGTTGAGAAAAGACAGTAATTACACAGAGACGGCACGGCGTAAATTCTTACCATGTAAATGATGACGAAGAGTCGTGCGATTGGATATCTTTTCAGAAAAAGACCCAGTCGTATACTGCAAAAAAGTAAAAAAAAAAAACAATAAGAGAAACCCGGAACCTTCAGCCGCTTTTCGAGAAATACTGTTTCGCGCATTGAACGCCTGCAAAGATCTTAAAACCACTCAAAAGAAAATTTTTAAAGCGTGTCTGTGGACCGTTTTTTTTTTGTTTGCGCTATGGTAAAAGCAAAAAACATTAAAGCTGCTAAAATGTACACAATTAATAAGCTTTTAAAATAATAACAACGGTATTGTGCATTAATGTCTTCAAAATTGACGTTTCGGTTTTTTTTTTCTTTCCACAAGCATGATCTCTCCAGTTACTTAGCTGTATTTGTTAGACAACACTGATATGATGTTACTCTCTCAGAAACCTTTTAGGAATGTTTACGCTACCTTAATATTCCATCGAAAGTTCCCCCCACGCCGATGATTGTTCGCAAATGCTACACTTGCCAGCGATTGTAATATTCTTGGAAAAAACTCAAGGATCCCAATTTTTATTTCATTTCACTGTATCGGGTTTTCATGAACCGAGAACAGAGCCTTCCAGATGCAACAAATATTAAGTTACCTGAATTTATCGATTTCATTGACTGCCCTGTTGACTTTTCTCGAGTCGTTGAGCTGTGATGGCATTATTGACGATATTGATCTCACTCGAGACACTACAATGGAGTCAAAAGAACAAATTAGATTCAAACTGCATGCAGCGTAGGGTAGAAGCAGAAGCATAAGTCTAACAGACAAAGTGTTACCACGAAATCCGCGCACGAACATAAACGGAATAATTCTTCGTGTCTCATTCCGTTTATGATCGTACCTTTCCTTGAATCTATATACCGACCCTGCATGTGCTTTATTTTACTTTTTAACATTCTATTTTTTCCTACTTTTTTGCTAAAAATAAAATGCTACTGAATTATGATGTCATCGCGAAATGTGGTATATCTGTCCTTTAATTAGTCTACTTCGCATTAAATTTTGCCTTATCTTGGAAAACAATAAGCCGATCAATTACAAAATAATCGACGAATATCCTATGCCACGGCACAATATGGCAGACTGGACAATCGATTTTCCCATGCATTAAAAAACATAAGATAATCATTGTCTATACATTTAAAGGGATTTGTCACGCTATTTGCTCTCTCTCTCTCTCTCTCTCTCTCTTCCAGTTTTGTTATTTAAGCCTTTATTTCAGGCATTAACCTTGTTCCTGTAGTCTGCGATGGATGGACATGGATTTAAACTTGAAAAAATTGGGCCAACTTTTTTTACTTTTTTAATGCTATGCTTACAAATCACCCAATAAATATCATGGCTACTGCTCCCTGATGAAATTTGATTGATATCTGCCGGAGCATTTCATACGGGTAAAGGCACGTAAGGTAATATGACACGGGACGATTCGCAATGACGATTTCTAGCGCAACACAGGGTTCAAACAGTAGACCCGCGCCATTCTGAACCTCTTATTTCCTCTTTAATCTGCACCTCCATTATTTTCAGGGATAGGGGCATTGTTATGTGACAATCCCTATTGTTTTCCCAGCTAATCAATAACAATCTTTCAAGTAGATGCGGGATCGCCCCAGTTTAAATGTTGGTAAAATATTGCAGTGATTCGAAACAATTTAACAACAATGTTGTAACGCTGTGTTGCGCTAAAAATCGTCGTTGCGAATCGACCCGTGTAACATCACCTTTTTTGATGTAAAACGGCAATGTCGCCCGTTTATGGAAAGCGGAAGGCGAATCGGAAACTCAAAACCTGACAAATATTGTAAACATTGTCCAGAGAATTCACTTTTTTCTGTGGTTTCTAGAACTTTTCACATGGTCCAGTATAGAAAGTAGAGAATGCGAGACCTGTAAGATCGATAGCCTCGCAATATCTGTCTAACATCATAGGGCCAGAAGTTATGGCAATCTATCAGATCCAAAATATATTAATATCAGCAAGTGCACAGCAACAAACCAATGAGTGGTGCCGTCTCGCCCAGTTGTAGACCTGGATCAGTACAATTAACCGTGTAGAAAAATATGAAACGGTATTTGTTTAAATATATATTTTTTGTTTTATTCTTTTGTTTACTTCTTCATCGCCTTGCCGTAAGGATCAGTTTGCCTTTTTCGTATTTATCACATCCAACGTCAATCCTACTCCATTAAACGTTTTTATGACTAAATCGTAGATTACGATGTGTAATGCCCCCCTCCCCCACTTGTGCTATTTAGGGGCCGACCATTTAACTCTTTGTGGGGGGGGGGGGGGGGGGGTGATTTTTAAAAAAAAATTCCTGCAAGCGTTTGTCGGAAGAAAAAAATTGCATGCAGCACAAATGTAGTAGAAAGCTTATGGGAAGAAAAGGGAAAAATAATATTCTGCCCACCAGATTGCTGGAAAAAAAAATTTTGATGACCAGAAATCACCCACCCCTCCCCTCAAGAGTTAAATGGTCGGCCCCTTACATCGATTTTTCGTTAACGCAACAAAAAAGTTTCAGCTCCGATCTATACCGAGGAATCGCACCGACAATTAAATATTTTTCTAACTTTTCAGAAATTCTTGAAAGACAATAAAAAAATACAAACGTGTATTTTCGTCAGTGTCATCAAATCCGTTGTAAGACGCCGATGGTCCGGCCATTAGTTTCGAGGCTGACGCTTGCACATCTCTATATTGTTTCTAGAAAACAAGATGAGAATCAAGAAAGAAGGTTTGGTAGTTATTAAAGTTATGCATTTTTCATGGTAGTTATGCATTCGTGACAACGACCATTTTAATTGTGTGATTGATATAAGGTGAATACGGTCAGGATGCTAAGAAGGTTCCTGAACTAGCTACAGATCGTTGCCTACATATCATTAAAATTTATTACATAAGTGGCCGTTTTTCGTGATGTTGGAAAAATGCAATTTTTAAGTTATCTTACTAAAAGGAATATCATGGTCGGCGAGTATCCAAGGTCAGAACATTAAAAATAACGTGTGACCTTGATCAAGTTCAATCTTGAAAGTGGCCTGTGTGGTGGGCGTTTGATGGTGAAAAGAAACAGGGGGTCGGAGGAGTGTAAGGACATGAAAGGCTCGCGCGCTTTGATTTCCGCTTTCCCTTCCCCTCTAACCAGAGAGCAACGAAGGTATGAATGATGCCATGCCAACTAAAGCTAGGAACGACAAGCCTTTTTGCAATTTATACCCTTTCAATCGAAGCTGCTGGATAGTCACACGAGTCCAGTAAGATCGCAATATTTAAATTCGAAGGCAAGGAGTTTCTATCGGTTGAATCTCCAGCCATGGGTGTCTCGAAGCTCCTTCGATTCTCGCCCACCTGGCGCATCGGAACGCCCACGCCTGGAGAATGAGGCCCTAGTGTCCATGGCTACCTAAACGTTTCTTACAAAAATTGGGCAGGTGATCGTGCTGTAACGAAAGGCCTGGGACTCCACTGTGCAACGAAAAAATTTGACTTTTCTCAGACCTAAACGATTATAATTTACCTTACTTTCACTTTTTCAACTTTTGCCAAAAAAAAAATTTAAAAAATGAATATTCTGCTCTACAGTTTCGACCTTTGCGTTTTTCAATGAATGTACTTTATTTTCACTGAATCAAAATCGATCACAGTACAACTAAAGAATATAAATTTTTTTTCCAGATGAAACTGATTGCTTTTTATAATCTTCTAGAAAACGTTTCCCGTGGCATTCCCTGACAACTGACTTTGCCAAGAAGTAAGATATTCCCTGACTTTTAATATACCCTGACCTCAAACACATTTTGTTTCAACCTTGACTATGGTAACCCTGAAAATTTTTTAAGCATTTGCATAATCAGCTATTATTTCCTTTATTGAAGAGGCCTCTACACTACCCACATCCACTCAGTTGTAGGAAATAGCCGCTTATCCTAGAAATACATAGAACCACCAGTTAATGTCCTTAATATTTTAAGAACCTCTACACTGTATGTTCTCGAACACACTCCACAGCATATTGCACGTGAGGCGAGTTTGATATTAATTTAACTAATGCGCTGGAGGGCAATTACTGTTTGAGTGGGAGCCAATTGTTAGGGTAGAATAGGCCGGATCGTCTAAACTCCTCAATTCTATCCAGTACTTTTGTTTTTAAGCTTACGTTTCAACGCTAAGGCTTATTATTTTGTCCTATTTCCTATCAGGTGTCGCGTAGGTTGAGATGCCCTCTGAGACACTCATTCACTAGCTGAAATTCACCTTCGCCTCAGTGATTAAGGTCACTGAGAGAACTATAAATATAATGAAAACGGAAAAATGTACAAACAAAATAAGTAAAAGATAGACGTTTACAGTGTTAATTACCTCCAGTCGCTCAAGCTGTAGCACTAAAGAGTTCTTCTCCGTGCTCAAAGCCTCAATAAGTGTTTGTTTCTGGATAAGATTTTCCGTCAATGCTCTAACACGGTTCTCTAATTCCTCCTCACTTGTAGAAGTAAGAGCCTTGGTTGCAAGCTATAGTATCAATAAGATCATGGTTCTTTATTATTTGTAATCACGCTTTTCAACATGTTTCAAATGCAGTCAACTAAGATGCTAATTAGCGGACACCGCTGGGAACGAAAAAAGTGTCCCGCGTGTCAGAGAAGTACCCGCCCTGTGGAGAGTCCAAGGATTTGAGGGCGAGAACAACGACAAAGACCGGGGATTTGACATAAAGCTGTTTCGCAAATTCTCACAAAATAGACTCCCCGGAAAGCTTCATTGAACTTTCACCAAAGAAATTAGCACTGTTGATGGAGGTTGAAACCCCTTCCTATCGAAGAAAGATAAAACTTCTAACATCTTTTTTCCACCACTAAGACATTCTCGCTAAACCTCATAGTAGATAGAATGACGAAGGCTATCACGTTTTCCGCCCAAATGACGCTGGATCACGCGCACTACTTAGTATTAGGAAAATCTCGTAGTCGTCCTCGTCTTAGAATCTAAAGAACTCTAATATGCCTGAACAACGGCAAGGATACCACCCTCCCGCCCCCCTTCAAACTCTAGGTGTCCGTTTTAGGGAGGAGCTCGGCTTACATAGGAGTCTATTGAGAGCGTTGACTGTAACCCAGCAATACCAGTCACACTCCCTTAAAGTGATTGATAGCAGTGTGGTGTGCTGTTCATCACAAGTTAGCCGACTCCCAACTGAAGTTCATTAAAAATCCCGAATCGAAAACTTTTCTCGTGTTTTTCCAACATCCTACGTTTATTAGTCCACCGAAAAGTGGAAGTACCAGTCAGAACGCGTTGAGTATCTCAGTCTTCTCATCTCTAATATCAGCTAGATCATGGTGGTTGCCACAGATGTCAGTTTTCAGAATGTCCTCATCGACGAATGGCGTCATTGTAAGCCGCGGGACAATGACCTGAAATGATTCTCCTTGCTTTTAACAGTATTAAGACTGTGGATGTTACAATTCCAACTTTCCCGACTCAAATTGAAACTCCCTGACCATTTCCTGTCCTGTGGCAACTATGAGGTATTAGATTGTTAAAAATTTTAAGCCTTTCAAGCCTTTGTGATAGGATGTACCGAAACATAACTTCATTCTTACTTTCCTATCTTTTGTCTGAATCCGTATTCTTTAAGCATATAGACTAGACGCAAATCCTCTTTTACTCAATAAACTGACACTGTCCGGATTTGGACCAGCTCCTTCAACTAAACCCTATAAAATCACTCTCATTTACCTGATTTCTCAATTTCTGAATTTCATTTTCTCTCTCCTGTAGAAAAAGACTAGACCGTTAGTATATGGGCACAAGGTACTCCTTACCAAATAGGAAAATGAATAAAACTCGATCAGATGAACTCGCCTGTATTTGACTCATGAAACTGGTTTTGTTTGTTCGTAATTCTTCTTGGGCGTAATGCAGGTCCTAAAGGAGAAACTGACGTTAGATTTATGCATACATATGCTCTCCATGTTTGTTAGAGAGAAACTGCTCGCTGATTTTAAGACCCAGTTTAGAAGCATAATTCCGGTTTTCTTTGGAGATTTTACTACGACAGGATACCACCAATCAAAGCTGTTTTAGTAATCAGGGCCCAGTTGTTCGAAAGCCGATTAGCGCTTAACCCGAGGTTAAATTTAACCCGGGTTCCTTTTTCTTGTGTTCAAAAGCATTTTCTCGGATAATTTTCTCTGTTATATTTAGAGCTTTCAATCACCAACTTGTAGACAAAAAGAATTAAAACTGAAATGCTTTTTCAGAGCTTTCAAATCTGAA
>BOPM01000166.1:418429-429604 GCA_022179025.1 Porites australiensis | reverse complement strand
CCAGCTTTGAACAACTCGGCCCACGCCCGGCAGTCGAGTCGTGGAGAGTAGGAAAAAGAAGTGCCCTCGTGTGTATCATAATTTTGTCATATTTTAAAGTCAACGAGTTCAGCGCTAAGAGGTGGAAAAAATTTATTTTACTGTAAAAATATTTTCCGTTTTCAAACGATAGTTTTGTTGTCCACACCTGAAGATGCTGTTGTATCTGTTGTTCACAAGCGTCTCTCTTTCTCTTTTCATCGTCCAAAGCACTCTCCAGCTCCTCCACTTTCTCCCGAGCCAACTCAGCCTCTGATTGTTGCTGTTGCTCCACCTCCTGTTTTATTTAGTACGTTAAAACTCAATCAGACCTTCTTACAAATTCCGAACCAGCTGACTTAAATATTTACAAAGGGCTGCATTTAATCGTCCGGAAATAAAAGTTAAAAACCTTTATAAAGTTTTCTAGGACCCCTAAAATGCCTGCCTCTTTCACGACAGTCGGTACACGGGCTTAAGGTTTAGGGTACCACACAAGTGAGCTACTAGACTTGCCACAAGTCGGCCTCACGAGTCTCACTTTAAGAGCAGAGAGCGAGCGTTATTAAATAGGATGAAGGACTTTTTCGATAGTCTACTGAGCTAGGTCTCTGTATGAAATTGCCCACACTGGACAGCGAGCAACTACAGTAGTTAACACTGCAGGGTTTGAGTATATTTACCTGAAGATCAGCCTTGAGCTGTTCCATGCGGTATTTGAACTGGTTCACCTCATCTCTCAACATGTCTCTTTCATGGCAAACCTCTTCATACTCTGAACTACTAATGCCACTTGCAACCTCTCCATTACTACCATCGCGAAGGCTTGATATTACCTTGTCTTTAGCCTGGAAGGGCAAAAAGCACAAATAATAAGGACAAAAAACTTGATAATGTGATAATTTCTACCAAGCTGTAAGTCAAGCGAAGGTCATATAGCACCACCCCCAGGGGAAGCTCCACCCGAGAGAGGTACCTTTTACAGGCTTTTTCAGGTATACGAAAGGAAAGGAATAGAGAGGAGAAGTCGTTACGTCACGTTGCCATAGTAGCAAAATGTTTGGATGACAACAAACCGATAAAGTCACTTAAAAGTCTACCTGCATTATTTCAAACGTTACCGATCTTATTCCATTTCATTTAATTTGGCAAATCTTGGCGAGATTTTTGTGTTGTGCTCACCAACTCCATAAAGCGAGCTCGTAAAATTAGTAAGTTTCATGTCGTAGTGGTGAAACGACGGCAAAGAAATGTACAAAATAGCGTGATGCACGCGCAAAGTTGTTGTTTGTTGATATAAACACATTAAAGAGAATAAGATTCACGTTTACGGCATACGGCAAACGTCAGTTGAGTTTTTCTCAGGATAGAAAATAAGCAGATAAAAACAGTCCAGAACGATTTTTACGGATAAAACTGGCATAAAACTACTTTTTTGTGTGTAGAAGTAATAAACAGTAAACGGAAAATAAGGGAAAAGTTTGGTCACGTGGTACAAATTCACGTTTGCCGTTTGGCGTAAACGTAAATCTTAATCTCTCTATTATTATTTTTTGCTGTTCTCCTCGCCGTCGTCGTTGGGTTTCTTGTCATTCAGAACTAGTGCTACCATGGTAACGTGACGTTACACTTCTCTCTATTTCACGAGTTGAAGTATATGAAAGGGCAGGTGTTTAAAAGATCTTTAATTAAAATACAGCATTTCGAACAAAGGCACGGTATGACCGTATCATTTTTTAACATTTATCAAACACCACATATAATGGACCTAGTTACATGTAGTAGGTATGTGAAAGGCTTAGGGACACTATTTTTCAATGGAAGTTGTACAGAAGGGATACCGTTTTTGCCAAAAGTGGTATACCAAAGGGTTGTACCTCTGGGCGGAGCCTTTCCGTATAAAACGTCTTTGAATACCCACCAGGCATTTTGTAGTGCATAAGTACTGCTGTCTTCTTCAATTTATTTAAGACCCTGAGTATTGGTCCGGCGCCGATGCTCGAATCCGCGAACTCCTTCTCTTCCGACCAGCGTTTTGCCTTAACTTGGCTAAGCCAACCGCGATAAAATCGTTTAGTTTTCAACGAAGGATACTTCGCTGACATTACAGGAAAAACCTAGATAACGTTTCTGTAAAAACTGCCACCAATAACAATTCTACCGCCAATATCTATACAATGCGAAATCTTCAGGATTTAGATTTTACAGACTTTCAAACGTTTGATCTTCTTTGCATGTCATCTGTTTTTGGATTTACTTTTGAGTGTAACCTACGACCTGGCGCCTGTTGTTTATAAATAACTTAACGTTATCTACCGGGTATACCGTTATCTAGCCTGTTCCAGGCTCCGAGATGGTGGTGGAAAGTCGTTCAGTAATAAGAAATGCGAAAACGCGCGGGGGCTGGGGAGAGACAGTTTTTCCCGTCGCCACCGCCCCCTTTCCCGAGTCGTGCGCGTCTTATTTTCGCTTTACTCGTTTTAATACGTTCCCACTATACTATCTGAGAGCCTGGCACAGGCTAACCGTTATCTAGTGGATAATGCAAATGGTTTCCGGAACACCTATACATTGGACAGCGATTTTTTCGGTGGATAACAATAGCTACAATCATGGACAAAAGTCTTGGGACACTTTTGCATTTCTAGGAGATTTTTCAATTCACACAGACCCAACCCCTCCCCTCACCCCACAAACAACGTTGGACGCGTGTATCCACAATTTTTCCGGTTTCAACTTTGTATAGGGTGGGAGAAGGGATAACTGCAAGAAAATTTCGAAAAAAATGCACTGTTTTATGAGGGAACCCAGAAATTACACAAAATTATGAATACTGCGTTACTTAAGTTTTCCATGATTGTACCTTTTGAACAACCGGGCGGGAATGGTTTGGGCGCCTGGAAAGAAAAAATTATAGCCCTCCGCCCAATTCGTACCTGAAGGATCCTGGCTGCTTTGTCCTTGTAATCCTTTAATTCTTGCTTCGCAGTTTCTAGATTTGCTTTGGCAGTCTTGAGTGCTGCTGTATTTTCGTTGCTCTTATCTGGTATATAGCTAAGGGTCACACTACCTAAACTGAGGAAGCTTGAAGCTTACCAAAAGTCAGAACTGGCAGTCATATTGAAATTAAACGATAGCCTTCACTCAAAATTTTCCCTAACAGTCACCAATGCCGAGCAAATTATTTAAGAACAGACTGATGTGGCTGGATAGTCCTGATCAATAGTGGAATTCTCTTTACAATTTGAATGGTCTGGCCAGCTATTTCTAACAAATGGAGAGCCCTAGAATGCTTGCTTGTTGTACTTTGGTAAAAATTCTGCAGTTTTATAGGCTGAATGCAGCTGTAGTTCAACTGAATTTGAAACACCGCGACCTCTCTAATACACCTACCCCCCCCCCCCCCCACCCGATCAGGAGGACTCCTTTACCCCCGCCTTTTTCCGGGGAAGGGGTTCTAATAAAGAGGAGAGTTAAAACTTGGAAGTAGCCACTGTTTAAGGCACTACATATCTTAAACCAAACCTTTGAATTTGTGCAATCTGCACATAATCATTAAAAATGTACTTGATGGCAAAGAACTGTGTTTGCGCCATAAATCAAATTAAGGAAATTAAAGAGGGAAACTCTAATAAATTTTAGCTTTTTAGGTGGGGAGGGTGCTTAAAAGAGACAGAAGGATTATTAGAGAGAATAAAGTACCTGAAGGAAAAAAATTGAAAAAATTTCTTACATAGTTTAAATTGTCAAATTTCACTCGCACAATTTTTCATTCAAGGTGTTAATGCCAAAAAATGATAACAATAAAAAAATGCAGCTGGCACCCGATTCTACTCCTTTGCCAAATCTGCAGAATCATCGATATCAATGACATGTGCCATGACTGTAAACAATTATTTGAAAATATTACATATAAAAGGATACTCTTCTCTTCATTAAGTTTCTTTTGCATGTTTTTGAGTGACTCTGCCATGGCTTGTTGCTCTTCTTGTAGTTTATTTTGCCTTTCTATGGCCTCTTGCTAAAAAAGAAATGCACAGCAATTTACTTGTCTAGCTCTGCACACCAAGTGTATTTTAAACTTTGTTTAAGACAACGAGGTCATATTGACAAAATGCCAGCAAGGATGTCATGATCTATAAGTAAATAAGTAAATTAATTTTATGGAGCTTTGGGTAGACTACCCTTTGAATTCCTGCAAATAAACCAACAAGGAACATGAGGTACAGTTTAATAAGGCAACACAAAAACAACACTCGTGGTTCGCTCATGTGTGTGTGCCCTAATGACGCACAGCTAATAACATAATTATTCAATATGTTATTATGCCCAGTAAGACAGTATACACACTGTAATACTATGCATTGCCTTAAGTAACTGACCTGCATTTTCTTATGAGACTCCTGGCTAGCTTTGAGTTTTCTCTCTGATTCTTCTAGTTTAGCTTTCAGTGTATCCAAAGCCTGACTATGCACTCCAGTGGATTCCGAATGATCTTGGAGCAACCTACATGCAAAGAAAATGATCTTTACATAATTCACAACGTAGTTGTTTTCATTTGATGAATAAAGCATGCTCTTGGAATCTTCTAGGTTGATGTGTCCAACATATACTAGAATATTGAGTTTGAGTTAAACAATAAAAAGATTTAAAACATTAATATAGTGATAATTTTCACAAAAAACCCCTTAATGGCCTTTTTCAATTTTTGAGTGGGATCACTTAGCGAAAGTCCATCAACATGGCCGGAAAGGATGCCTTAAAATACGTTAAGTTGCCAAATTTAAAAGTGATTTGTTAGAAGCTAATGAACTCGAAGATATAACTCCAAAACGTCACAGAATTTTACAGACATTACATTTGGTTTGTTTTCTTTTTCAGGCGCCCACGGCCACGGACCCGGTAGTGCAATGGCCGAACGACATCACGATACTTAACAGAGCCGGAGTGCAATGGCTATGCCGAGCAATGCATGAAGTATGGTGGTGGTAGGGAGGGAAGCTCGTGCCCCCCACTATACAAACGTCTGTAAAATTCCATGACCTTGTGGAGCAATATATTCACTCTCTTTGGACATCTCTCTTTTAAACTTGGTAGGTTACATTATTTTGAGGCTGTCTTTCCAGCTGTGTTGATGGTCAGGATATTCGGTAATTGATCCTTATCAAACGTTGAAAAAACTATAGAAGAGTTAACTTAACAAAGTGGCAGATGCTAGTACAGTCCAACCCTGCTTTATGGACACCCGCTTAACATGGACACCTTGCTATTACAGACAGTTTTGTTTGTCCCTGGGGAAAGCCTTTACATTTTCTCTCAATTCAACCCACTTATACGAATGCAAGTTAATGCGGACAACGGACACTTATTTCTTGCCCAATCAACAAATTCTCATAGAAAGCAAACCTCGCTCATGCAGACACTTCATTGTCAACTGTATCCTGTAATAGACCTTTCATTTTTGAAGATTAAAAAACCTTCAGTTGACAGCAAGTCCATGTTCCCAGCGCTACAATACACCAGATAAGGATGATTTGTAGAAGTCAATTTTTGGCATCAAAGGAATTTTGCAGAGAATGGTTTTGAGTAAGTACTAAATAAATAAGCGTCTTTCAAGTGTTTCCGTGGACTTAAGCCGCAAAATGACGGATTTGTGAAGGTTACAGATGTTTAATTTGACAATGCTTAAGTCCTCTTTTATTTCTTTGGTATTTTGTTCTAATAAAAGGTGGGGGTTTTTCTACTTTAAAAACATGACCAGCTTAATACGGTCTCTCCGTTAATACGGACACTTTCTATGGTCCCTTCAGTGTCCGTATTAACGGGGTGTAACTGTATTGTTGGTCAGTTTAAGTCAGCCAAGTAAGAAGGCACTTTGCAATCCTGCACATGCACTTTGCAAATGGCTGGCCTGTTACAATAACGCGTACTTTACACTTCTGACCTTTCTCTTTCAA
Source organism: Porites australiensis (assembly GCA_022179025.1). Classification (NCBI taxonomy): domain Eukaryota; kingdom Metazoa; phylum Cnidaria; class Anthozoa; order Scleractinia; family Poritidae; genus Porites; species Porites australiensis. The sequence continues at coordinate 423,629 of BOPM01000166.1, read as the reverse complement.
GTTGGTACTCCTCAATCTGCTTACGCTTGCTCAGCAACTCCTGATCTGATTCCTGTACTCTAACGCGCAAGACTGCTAACTGAGAGTCCTTAGCATTTAGTGCCTCTGTAAAATCATCTTCCTTTGACCTCAGCTGTCTGGTAATTTCCTCAGAAGCTAACAGTTGTCCCTGGCATCTTTGAAGATGTTTCTCTGTTTCTTTTGTTCCTGATTTTGAGACAAAAAATAAAAGTATTAATGAATTACTTAACCTTTACCTTAACCTTCCTTGAAGTCATCTTAAAACAAAATGTACACTGTCAGGTTTATTCAGGACTGACTGGGTCAACAGCAGAGAGAGCTACTTTATTAGTTGGCTTCAATAGTACACATGCTCTGATTGGCTGCTAAGTGGGCATTATTTTTTTGTTATGACTGGGCAATACTAGCGACACTGTAAAGTGTCAGAGGCATGTACAATCTGTGTTCAACTTGACAGTGGACATCAATGTTATGGTCGATTGACAGCTGTCAAAAGGGTACCGGCTGACCTGTGCGACAGGGCTGTATCACGGGCTCAAGTGCACACCTCACTAAGGTGACTTGTTTTTTTAAGTTTTCTGCTGACCAGTTATTGGTTTTTATTTGACCACAGGCTCAGGTCCATAAAGAAAAGGCCATATAATAAATAACTTATTAACCTTGTCCAATTGGTCACTACAGCGAAATCTCAGAGCTCGGCCTCGATGTATTGACAAAGCGATACCAAAGTCTGAGAATTCCCTGTTACGACCTCTCTCTCGGTTAATAAGTGGTATATAAAAATGGGCAGCAAGTAAAAAAGGTGCCTCCCAAATTCATTGCTTATAGTATTGCTTGCTTGCCCACTTTTTACCCCCCCCGCCCACCCCCCTCCCATCTCATGCTTGTGTTACTTGCTATTTGTTACATTCCTTCTGGTTTGCTTGAGGAAATATAGAGGATGTGAAGAGTCTGTTGTCTTAACCACCTCACAGGCAGTCAGGGATGTAGCTAAGGAGAAGACAAGCAGGCTTTTTTGTTAGTCAAGCTGGCTTTTTTACTCAACTGCATCTCTAAATTCCCTCATGTCTTTGTTTTCCGTTGCAATTAAGGCAAGTGGTAAGCTTTTTTTCAGCCAGAGAAATTGGCTGGTAGCTGGTTCTTAGCAAACTCTCTGCATGGCAATGAGTTGTCGATCATGGAAGATTTGGATTCTGCTCTTTCATGGTGCAATATGACTGATACTTACTTTTTTCAGCTTCTTTTGCCCTTTGCACTACCGACACCATTTCTTCATTCAAAGAAGCCACCTCTTTTCTCAGTAATGTGTTTTCTAGCTCAAGGTTAGACATATGGTGATCATCTGTGTGGTGGCCACTGTTTATTGCAACAACATCATGCTGAGGCATTTCTTGTGACTTGGGCTCTTCCACACTGGAACCATTAGAAACAGCACTGACCTCATGAATCTTATCATCAGTTTTTCCAACGATTCCTAGTAACAAAATAATATTTAGCCACGGAATACTGTAACCTGGAAATAGAGAACCACCAATCAGGGAAGCAAGATACATGTAACTTGCAATCCAGATTGCCACCATGCTTAACTTCCCTAAAATCCAATCACTACACCGGTTTTAAACTCATTTAGCATCATTCATCAGTTAGAAGAACCTTTCGGGATGAGTTTTGGTGGTTACCACTCACTAGTTGCCATGGATACATTCTGTTCATCTCTTCTATGCCTGGCATCACCATCCTCTAGGGGCAACTACACTTAACCTCATCTACTGTTAAAGAGTTTAACAAAGAGTTTTGCAACTCTAACCCCATATCATGGTAAAAAATGAACATTTCTTTTCATGTGATACACTAATGAAAATGTCATCATTTGCGGAAAATTACAGCAGAGACTCTCCATGCTACAATTCTAAATGAGGAGTAAAATAATCAAAGGATTGCTTAAAAAATTTCGAAGACATCAGAGAGTAGCAGGGGTACCGGCTCACCCTCGTTAAGTTTCCCATCTACGGATTCAACTTGGGTCTGCTCCAAATTACTAATGGGTTTTGACACTGCTTCTGAAGAGCTTTCCCCAGACACCTTTGGCTTGATCACTTTTCGTTCTTTCGTAGCAGGAATGTTGCTGTTCAGGAACTCGAATAATTTATCATCACTTTTGTTTTCTGTTCGTGCCACCCTAGGGGGTGTCCTGGTACCAGAAGGAGGGAGACGAGACTTGATGGGAACTGTGGGGCCACCTGAGTGCAGAAAGAAATGAGAAGGCATGATTGTCACTATTGTGTGAAGTTACTGGTAGCCTGAGAAAACAGCCAACATTTTGCGACCCCACCACTAGTTTTGCCACAAAATGACATCTGAGAAACGAGTGCAGAAATTCTATACTAATGACCATCACAACCCAGACCTGGGTAGTGCTTCTGATTGGCTGAAAATTTGCTTCAACCAACCAGAAACACTTCCCAGATCATCAGTATGGAATTTCTGCACTCGTTTCTCAGACGTTATTTTGCGGGGAAACCAGTGGTGGCCTCGCAAAATGTCGGCTTTACTTTTCTGGCTCAGTTACTAGAGATCCTAGTAACATGAGAGTCACATGGGATTTCACAGTTTCTTTGTTGTGAAGAGTGTTTGGCTGCTGACAGCCACTAAGATTAGAGAATTTTCTGAGAGTTATGAATAAGCTTGTAATAGCTCAATATTTTTAAGTCAGGCAAGATAAATAGTCTCCTGGTGTGAGTGGGCATGAGATCAAAGTTAATGATTCCCAGGTGTGAGAGGTTAACAGATAAACAAACAGTTCTTGCTCCAGTCAATCAAAAGGTAGATAATGCTATGCACTGAATAATAATCCCTATCCAATCAGGGTGCAAAGAAAGTCGGTTCTACCGCTTGCCATTCAGGCAAGTTGTTGCTAGTATGCACTAGCCCAAGAGTCTTTTAAGTAGCCCAAAAAGATTTTTGATGAGCAGCATTGATTACAGTTCTTCTGTGATTTGATTTCCCAAAAAACTTCAATCAACTTCACTAGGTCCGATTGCAAAATCCACTAGCCCTGGGCTATCAGACACGACTTTCTTTGCACACTGCCAATGGATAACAAGATTGGTTTCTCCAACACTTTTCCACTGGATAGTTATTTCCTCATAGGATATTGATATCTACCATTGAACAACTGTGAGAAACCACATTGCTAAAAGAAGACAGTTTCTGATAATTGTAATGCGTTAAACTGAACATACTCTTTTTACAACATTTTATTTGATGGGAAAGTGACCTGGGGTTTGGAATTAACACTATCTCACAATCTATTTATGGTATTCATCATTAAAACAGGATGTCATTGGCATGACAGTTTCCATCGCCCTACACAGGGCTTGAAAAATTCCTGTCTGCTAGTTTGGGACTAGTCAATTTTCTTCCTTGCAAGTAACTTTTAAAGGTCACTTTCCCAAACTGCAAATCATTACCCAAGACAAGGAAGTAATGGTCCCAAGGCAAGCCAAAATGTGATTGCTCCTTATTTATATTTTGTTAGCTCGGCTATGATCTGGAATGATTTTCAGTCTGGAACAAGTTCATTCCATCTTCATATATTTCTCTGTATTTGGTTACATGATATCAATCTGACATTTTATTCCAGTATGTTATTCTGGAATGAGTCCATTCCAGTTTTTTCAATCTGAATTGAAATTCGTTTTGGTACAAAATTTCATTCTGGTACAATGTAAACTGAAAACGAAAAAAAAATTGCAAATCTAAACTGAAAACGAAAAAAAAATTGAAAATCGTGTGGTCTGGGACACGTTGTACATCCATATCTGATCTGGTGTGAGCAAGAACTCTTCAGGCTGAGCCATTCCATTTTATCAGGTGAATGCAATACAAACCTCACTCTGGAACGAAACTCACTCCAGAGTGAAAGTCATTTTGGCATCATATGAACAGTTTCTAAGTACAAGAAGACCATCCATGCCTGTTTTCTATCATGCGAACTGTGAATCACTGAATATACAAACCTAAAACATTAGTGTCACTTGCTGATCTTGTAATACTTCCCTGTTGTCCACTGGGTGGTACAGAACTTGTTCTTTGAGTAGAAGCAGGGGTAACAGATGGTAAAGCTGTAGTACCACTGCTGTTTAGTCCAACATTTTGAATGTCAGCTTGCTCCTTTGTCAATGCTGTGGCTGCAACATTGTCAACTTTCTCCAAAAGTGACTCTGCTTTGCCCGCAAGCTCAGTAAACCATGACATGGTGAGTTTTAATCTAAAAATTTAATAGCACGTTACTGAATTCAACAAAAAAATAAGTGTTCTACAACAGTTTTAGTAAAAAAATTGTAGTGGCGGAGACAGGTTATAATTTTGCGCTCAGAAGGGGGCTTCACCTCCTTCAAATTTCTGGTGAAGAAAGTACAGTGAAGCTTCCCAGGGTGACAATTTTTGAGAGTGCACAAAAAAAAAATTAAAGTTAAAACTTCTCCTTGTAGTTATCCTCATCCTTGAATCTAAAGGTCTCTAATAGCGACAGTTCGCATTATGTTACCTATCAATATTAATAAGCTAACAACAGACTCATTAGCTGTTGAGGAAATGGGTTCTTTTGTTTCAGTGGCTGGCACATTTGAATGACAAGGACAATTTTTACAGACAAGAGAAATCACTATAACTTATCAGTACCTTAACTTATTGATTAAACAATACTACAGAACTAATCATGTGACTGTGGAAATGGTAAGATTACCTGAATTACCATTCATTATTTTAGCACTTAAAACATAGCCAGGAGCGAAGTTATATTTATACCTCTCAAGAGACAGTATATCCGATGAATTTGAAAAATAAATTATTTACCAAACAAGCACGCGAAAAGCATCACAATTGTACCACCAAAAAATTATACTTGCAAGATGTATAAACGTCAAATTGATACTAAAAACACTTGGAAATAATTATTCATGTTGTATTTATATCTGTCATATTTCCTGGAAGGAAAGCTCTCTGTGGTGGAAACCTTTTGAAGAGATACTATCAAAAGCTTGAACGCATTCCAACGTCATCAAGCTATTGACAACGAAATGACCACTCAGTTAAGTAAAACAAAAATCCCACCAGCGCCAAGGGAATACTATTGAGACGATAATTTCCAAAAAAGTGCTTTCTACACATTCAAGAC
>BOPM01000166.1:387075-401814 GCA_022179025.1 Porites australiensis | reverse complement strand
TTTCTACCCCCCCCCCCCCCCACCCCCACCACTAAAACCTACAGGATAGTATAGATGATAACTCTGAGTCTTAACAACACTTCAACAAATCCTAGCATATGACCCTTGCCTCTGGCCATAGTTGATGCCGCAATATTTGGGCGCAATAGAAATGTACGATTTCTGTTTATTATACTGGAAACGTCCGTTAGAGCTTACCTAAAGCCGGTGTATTTTCCTTAAGCGTTTCTCTTGGTTCACTCTGACAACTTTCAAGAATATCCAAAACTTTCATCCTGTCCTCTGCGACAAAACCAACCAAACAATAAGTACTAATAACTTTGTAATTGGTAAAAAAAAAAAGTACGCAAAAAATTGAGGGATCACCATCAAAATACCCCAAGCGATGAAAGTGTAAAATAACACCAAATAGCAGTCTCTACGTCTCCATTCAAAGTTAACCGGTATGTTTAATTTAATTTTGCTCAATTGGACAAAATATATGTACCTGTTGCTTTGATCACTGCTTCTTCTACGATATGCAAAGGGAGTCCTGGCACCTTGAAATCGGCCTGTCATATTGAAATGTTTGATGTAATATTAGGCACAACATCTGGAAGATCTGGTACAATATTCACTATTTATAGCTTGTCAACAAAAGAGAGGGCGCGGAAGAAAGCTTATGCTTGTTAAATGGTAAAAACTCTGTTATTACTACCCAAAGCCCTTGAAAGTCTGGTTGTACCTAAGGTCGCATCAACTAGGTGGTAATTGTCGTTCCCATGCTGTCTTTTGTTCCCTTGAAGTAAAAAAGTGAGATAAGGACCAGCTTCAACCCTCGCCGGAACAGATTTTGCAGTCTCTCTCCTTCTAGAGGACGGGAAAACGAGACAGCCTGAGAACAAGTTTGCTAGGAGGTGGTATTAACGAGGTTTTCAGTTACAAAAGTGACTGGTTCACCAGGCCAAAGAATGTGGTCGTTATAATACGGAGATAGAGTTAGGAAGTGGTTTTAATACGAGATTCCGATGCATAGTCAACTCCTTTTATTGCGGACACTGTAGGGACCTCGAGTTGGTGTCCTTATTAGCGAGAGTCCGTAATAGCGGGAGTTTATTTCAGTCAAATGTCTGTAATTTGTTTTTGCCGGGGATTAAGCTACTGTCCCTTTTATCGGGGTGTCGGTTATAGCGGGGTGTTCGCAAGGCAAGAGTTGACTGTACGCCTTTGTAAGAGACGGGACCACTGCATTTCTACGTTATAATCCAAACCAGCCGAAGGTCGAGCTTTCATCATCTAGCCGTTTGGAGGGCAAAAGCAGCACCTTCTGCTCCAGTAATTGTAAGACCATAAGTGCGCCCCACCCGCAAACTCCATCTCTGCAGCCAGGCGCCAACACGACCAACTGAGCTAACCCTGCGTTGCCTCCAATCAGAATATGGTACTAATAAAGAATGTTGTTGCTTCTTTTCATTGTCTTATTTTCCTTTGGGTTTTTGTTTTCAGTTCTTATTCTATGCTCGACTTCCGCCACACTCTCGAGTCCGGTTTTGTTCCGGCTCTCCATGAAGGACGTGGCCTCATTTCCCGAAAGTGGCCGGTAAGAGAGCCTATTATTTTTTCTCTACGAAAAGCTTTAGTTTCAAATTCCAGTGCAGATTAGGATCTTACATCCTTACCTGAAGCGCAGTTATTCCTTGTCTACTTCCAGCAAGCTTAAAGTCCATGTCTCCCATAAAGTCTTCAATACCCTGTCGGCGGATTGAACAAATACTAGTTATAGATGAACCATTAGTGAGTGACAGGCAAAATGCAAACAACAGAAACAGAAAACAAAACGTATTCTGTCTCTTTTAGTTACTGCTAAATAACCGCTTTTCTTGGCAACGACGACGACGGCAGTGAAAACGTCGCTAAAAAATGAATTTGCGTCCTTCCAAACTTTACCACGTCTATTTGAACCCGCTCAATTTGTCAAATGCAGGCGATTTCTTCTGGGGTTGAATTCTTACAGACCTTATCCAGCTTCAAAACTAGAAGAAAGGGAAATTTGTCGCCGTATGTTTGCGTCCTCCAAAACACGTCGCACGCAGAGGTTTCAGGTCGAAGTCGTGCAGTAGACATCAAAGAAATGTACTAAAACAGGTGATGCACGTGCCGAGCTGTTGTTTTGCTCATAAAAACAATCGTTTTTTTACGCTGTCGTTGTCGTCGTCGTCGTCGTCGTAATGGTTGCTTAAGCTCTCGACTGGGATGAAAAGGTGTTGAACTAAAGAGGCAAAAGTTGAAAGACTAATGAAGGTTCATCGGAAGAGAAATGCCATGCGCGCACATACCTACAATCGCGCGGTTTTCGGTCGTCTCGCCACCAAACCATCTCGCCGCCAACAAAATCGTCCTCCAAGAAGTCTACTCGCCACCATATTTAACTCTGCAATAATTGACACTGTTCACTTACCTGAGATCGTTACTTCTTCCTTAGGCCCAAATACAAGTTTATCGATTGTAATTGACACCTTACGTCAAACTTCTCAATGTTGAGTTTTATTTTTTGTGAATAATTGCGACTTTTTAATACTTTAAAACGGATTATTTTCATCTCTCGAGAGGTGCGATTTGTTTAAAATCCAACAGCCTTTCTTATGAAAGTAGAGTAATATTGGCACTTGACCCTTACCTCCTTAAATTTCATATTATTAATTTAAAGTGAAGAAATTGTTTTTTTTGATACTTGTCCTTCGGGTAAGAATTAAGATCTATATTCCTTGTTGGCGATTTAGTCGGTAGCGAGATGGTTTGGTGGCGAGGTGACCGGGTACCGATCACGTATATCAAAAGGCTACAGACAGAAATTATATATCTAAAAGAGCTATCTTGAACTGAGCACTGCTCAGGCGACAATATTTTTCATACGTCTTACCAAAATATCAGTCATCAGGCGATACTGTTCAATATCTGGCTTTTTAGGATCCTCAGCATCGCTGCTACTAACTAATCCACAGGCAACTCCTGCTACATGCCGACTGATTGGTATTCCTGTGACGAGGTAAAACGTTAACTGTGCATCTGATTGAAAAAACATTGTGCTTTATTTGGTGCTACATTTAATTTGTAAACCCGAATCGGTTTGGATATTTTCCAAGATCTTCTTTTCTTTTTTTTTTTGGTTTTTGCACTTTTATGCACCTCTTATTTCAGACCAGCATACACACATCTCGACCGAACAAGCTTGGTCAATAAAGGGTACATTATAAGGCCAAAACAAAAAGTTTGCTTGCAGGAGAAAGCAAGTAATCCCGAGTGGACAAGACAGGCCATCATGCACGCTCAGGCAGCCATCGACACGCAGTTGGTTTTCATTTTGCCCGCTTGCAGAGCCAGCCGCATAATAAAAGGACATTAAAAATCACTTGGGTACTTCCTTGGTCAAATGGTAAAAGAAAAATCAATACAAATCTTGCTTGTAAAACGTTGGAAGGAGAGAATACCTGCGTCCATTAAAGCCAAGCTTCCCGCACATGCCGTCGCTATGGATGACGAACCTACAAACACAAAAGAACATTTCCTTACCCAAAACACTTGCGCAATTCAAACATAACGTGTCAGAATAAATGGGGCGAAGCCAAAGAAAAGCTGAATATAAGGCAGTCTGGTTTGCAGCTGTTACAATGACATTACACCATAAGTGAGCATTGAGAGAAGCTATTTAAACTCTAAGAGTTCATTCCATTCATTAATCGTGCTCGCACTTGGATAACCGGGGGGGGGTAAACGAACACACACTTACACCTCCCTGCGACATAGCCATCGGGACTGGGGATTGGGATACACAAAATCAGGTGGAATTTGTGCTACTTGCTGCAGCGAGAAAATTCTGTTGCGGAGACGAAAGATTTTCACAAAAATTCTCCTATACACAAGAAGTAATTTGTCCCTGCAACGGGGCGCGCAAAGTGTTGCAGTAACTTGTCGCCCTACCTGTACTGTACAAGGAATGGTTTTGTCGCCATGAACAGAATAGAATTCCACGCAACATATAGCAACGGCTAAGGAGATCGGCGGCATATGAAAACCTGGCCCATAACATTTCAGGGCGAAAAGGGGGTAGAAAAGACAGGGCTCATGACTTCAGCGCAAAATTAACCACTTACCATTTGATTCCAATACCTGTGAAGTCAATCTGATGGCAAACGGGAAATCTTTAGGAACAACTGGTTCTAAGGCCTTTTCTGCTAAGTTACCTAGATCGAATAAAACGATTTAAAAAAGTTTTACGTTTCAGCTGCCAGAAGGTGGGAATAAAACTCGCAAATGTACCAACTGAAAGTAGCCTTACCGTGACCAACTTCGCGTCGATTAAACCCACCCACCCGTCCTGTTTCATTGACACAAAATGGTGGAAACTACACAAGAAAGTAAAACAAACAATTAACGACAGAATTGAATTCGATGAAACTTGAAAATGTTGGAAACAATCGAAACGCGGCATACCTCGTAGTGGAGTATAAATGGTTTCTCTCTCACATCTCTGTTGAATTGTGTGAACAACAAGTCAAGGTTAAGAACACTGTATTATCATTACATGATAATTGTCTTATCTACAAGAGCTGTAATCGTTATATTCCCTTGCCTGCGAGCAAGCTCTCCAGGGGTTCCCAGGGGTACGGGGGTGGGGGAGGGATGAGGGGAAGAGCGCTCCGGAAGAGCCTGCTCGTAGGTTATAATTATGTTCCCATGTTCTCACAACTTGCTGCAGCCTCGTCCTCAGGCCTTTTCCTAGCCTGTTCTAGGCGTTCAGATAGTGGGGAAGGCGCAGGAAAGCGGGGAAACAACAGCTAGGAGTGGGGTAAGGAGAAGCAGGGAAAACACAGCTAGGGGTGGGGTAAGGAGAGAGGGTGAAGGAAAAGGAACTGAAGGCTACTGTAGCTTGTTCCAGGCGTTTAGATGATGGAGAATGGCGCGAAATAAAGAGGGGAGGAAAAAACGCGGAAGCTCTTTCTCCCTACCACCACCTACTCGTTGTATTTTCCTGTTCACTTTTCTTTGCACCTTCCAAAGTATCTGAACGCTTAGAAGAGGCTTTTCCCCATATAAAATGGCCTGTTCCATTTTAGGCGAAGGAAAAAGCTCCGGGGACGAGGTTGTACAACTTGCAAGCAACAGTAAACAAACATCATAATTTTGTGACAACACTGTGACATGTAAAAGAGTAAATTGTAATGTATTTATGATTCTGTTTCTAATTATTGTACCCAAATCTCGTTAATATAGACATAACTTTTGGCATCTTTGCATGGGGCAAAAACGTCTGTCCGTAACAGAGAGCTGTGACCGACGTTTAATAGAGCACTTCGACCATATTGCAACGATATACAGAAAGATAAAGAGTGGGTGTGTTTTAAGCGCAATACAACCTGTGTGGTAATGTGGTTCTCAGTATACACTCTACGTAAAAACACTGTTAAGACACTCAACAGTCAAAATCCTTTGAGTTGGTAAAATGTGTCGACTGATTAAGGAGCTAACTAACAATGAAGACTTGCCCTGAGAAGCGACAAATTGAAATAAGTTCTTACCCTACACCCTCTGCTGTAGCATCCGACTGTTTTGCAGAACGAAGAGATCCAATAGTTGCTGTGCAGAAAACCTGAGTAAACAGATTTAACGCTTTACTTTGAAGGGAAATTTCACGAAACGCAAGAACTGCACGTTTGGGGCGGCTTTCGTTGATGCCCATTTGTTAACTATGAACTTTAAAACATCGTATGACTAATCGACTTATTGGTGGCGATTTCGTTGGTCGCGAGATGACCGTAACCGTTCCTCCGCAAACTGATTCTGGCTCGCACTTGGATGCTCGCCCACGCGACATTCCTGAGGGGCTGTTAACAAACTGGGTAATTAACGATGTTGAATTCAGTTTATCTTTATCGTGTACGTCAAATACTAACCTGAGTTTCTCCTCTTTGAAATAAGGAGGACCCATGAAGAGTTTTGAATAAATCCACTCCACACACAATGGGGCGAAGAGCATCGAACTGACGACCATCACATCTGACAAAATAAATGTAGATAAAAATATCCAGGGTCAAATTATCAAGATTTTTTTAAGAAACCGCACTCGAGATATACATGTAGCAGCAGTAGGGTATTTGCAAAAAGAATAATTTGCAGACGAGAAACAAGACTTAAAGATGATGGATGTTAGACTTTGAAACTCAGATGTAGGGCTAGTATAAAAATATGAAGAGAACAACGTCAAATCAGCCTCTATTACCTTTGAGCTTTCTCCAGAATGTTCCTTCGAAAAACTGATTTAGTTACTGCAAACACTTTCTCTGCTATAAGATTTGCCGGAACGTCTGGAAACTGTTCTGAAGAAAAACATAATTGGAAAAAATAAATGAGTCTCTCACCTGCACAGCATTTCTACAATGTTGGGCAAAAAGTGTTGAGAGTTTTGCACTTTCTTATCCACGCAATGCCATTGGTACCGCTATGACCCCTCCCCTCACCCCACCCTGCTCAGGGTAAGAAATGATCCACCGGGATTTCAGTGGGGGTGAGGGGGGGGGGGAGAGTATTTTTAGTTGCCAGTGCTTTCAAGAGATTTATCTTGAAAAAAGAAATGTGATAACGTCCATTTTTCATAACATTCTACCCTTTACCTGGGTTCATGCGTGCTAAGAAGTTCTCATGCCTAATTAAGTTATTAGCTTTTACACTTTTTAAAAAACAATCATGTTAACTTGAACAAAGACAATAAAAATGATGAAGGTCAATATAGGGAAGTCGCCCTGTGAGCTTCAGGACTTTGGATGAAATCAGGTGCCTTCAGAATTGGTCAGGTCTGAGATGAAAATCTAACGCTTCTTACTTTCACTGAAAAAGGGACGCAGCTTATTCTTGAGTAGGTATGTAACAGGGGTACCACTTTTCAGTGGACGGTATACAAATGGGGTACTTTCCTATTAAAAATCATATCTAAAGGATAAGGGGTTGGACCTCCGGGAATAGCCCGAGCCCCGTATAAAACGTTATTGATAAGCCCCCCTCCCCCCTGGATAGTGCCGACTATTTTTGTGAGACTTGTGCAAGAAGCTTACTGTGGACTGTGACACGGTTAAAATTAACTCAGATTTATACAACAAGGTAAACTCTATAAATTTCTTCCCAGCATACTTTATAGTGTTATACAGAATATTATAGCTTATGGCTGTACTGAAAGTACAACTTGTTTACGATTAGCCTACCAATCCTACCACAGGGCAAGAGTAACAGATTTCATCATTAAGACCTTGCAGTTTGTACTATAGGCGTGGCGTCATTTCTAATGTAATTGGTGAGTTAAATGAAAAACGGGTACAGATTTCAACACCCCTTTTTGATACATTCATGATAGTTTTATGCAATAATTATGTAATTTAATAAGTTAAGACAAAAGTATTACCTTGAACAGTTTCCACACATGAATCCCTAACTGCAAACATTTCTCTATCACGTTCTTGCTGGGGATCAAAAAGTTAATACTATAAACAAATTGTTATAATTTTTCCGCAGATGCATTTGAAAATAGACCTTTTGTTAGTTTGCTTTTGAATCCTGCTCCTCCCACCCAACAACACCATGTTAAGTTTTTGGCAAAAGCTGGTCTTTTTTGACGATTTGTGTGCATCTTTCATTTTGTCGCTTTAAAGGGCTATCCACTCAAAAGTGAACTGAACTTAGTCACTTTGATGAAGTCCACAGAGGTTCCAAACAAAGTGTGTAGTTTTGTTACCGTTGGCAATTTATTTAAATTTGATGAGAAGCTTCCAAAATGCTTCATTACCACAGAAACTAACCTTTGAGTAAGAAAAGTTTGAAAAGATTTCATCCAGGCGATCAACTAAAATACTGGAAGAAAACAGAAATTATAATATTAAAAACTGGAAATTATGCATAAATCTTTAGCCTGCATGCGAATACAGCTGTATCACCTCGCTCAGCACCACTGAGGACGTATTGTGGGAGGAGAGGAAAGAGGAGAGACTGCTGTATTCACAGGCTAAAAAATATAAGGTATAACTACATCACAAATTCCCAAACATGTACAGGCCATACCCTTGCTTAAAATCATGTCCTTACCTCCCGGATAAGCCTAAATAACACTTCTGTTTTTTCACCTTGATTTATTAACATTACTGTTTCAACCTAAGAGACCTGCTGTGAGCATGAATCTCAAGGGTCAAATGCAATTCAGTGTAATTCTGTATGATATTATAGGTCTTGCTAACCTTTGTATTGTCTCCAGTACCTCTGAAGGAGTGGCAACCACTGTGAATGGTCTCTTGACGATTCCAGCTTGTTTCTGAAGCTCAAGCTGAGCTTGGATTATTGGCTGACACTGTAACAAGTTTGAAAAAGTGCTATGCTATATAAGATAACTTATGCAATTGATTTATAACGTAGAAAGTATATCATTAATAGGCTATCAGAGACTGTCTAACTGATCAACATAACTTTTTAAAATAACATTAAATTAAATATTTTATCATAATAATATTCTACTTTGTAAATACTTGTACCTCTATGAATGCAAATCTAAGTGCTTCACAAAATCTCTCAGAAGTAACTTCATTGGCAAATGCTTCCACCATAACTGAAACAAAGTTAGGCAACGCATTACAATTAAATGACAAATTGACAGATCTACTGAGTCAATGTCAATGTAATTTGGGCATTTTATTCTTCACAGGGAATTAATTATTGTTTTACAAAAATGTTTCCAGTGAGTTTGATGTTGTTCTTGTTGTTACAATGAAAGGAGCATTTATGTAAGAAGAAAAAGACTGGTGTGTCAAAATAAGACACAAACTGAACTATTCACACAAGTACATGCAAGGCCATAAGGTGCCTTATATATCTTTTGCGCTAGACTGCAAAACAGTCCGTATTTTTGCGTATTCAAGTACGCGCGAGCAGTCAAACAAAAGGTCTGCAACGAAGCTGAAAACAGAGAGCAAGACTGGGGAGAGACGCTAAAAATACGGACTGTCCGTTTTGCATACGTGATATTCGTTCGAATTACCCGCTTCTCCCAGCCACGGGCAATTCCCATTGGCTAAATTTCGATGCAAGCTGTCACCAAGCTGTCAAGTAATGTTTTTAACAAGTCATTCGCGATATTCCCTACCGTGATGAATTTCTAAAGCTTTCGCTTTAAAATGACGAATGTTGATCGCCTGGATTTGCTTGCAAGAATTGGGATTTGTTTTAAAATCGGACCAAAGGGAAGCTGTGGAGTTGCCGCTCAGGGAAAAGGATGTTTTCTGTGTTCTACCAACAGGATTTGACAAAAGCCTTATTTATCAGATGTTTGTTCATGCAAAGAGTTCTTCAAGTTCCTTGCAACGGCCGACCGTCATTATTATCTCGCCTGGCTAAAAAAGGGGGATCGGTAGGAAACACACGACCCAGTTAACCTCATGCAAAAATGCTTCTTGTTCCATTGAATTGTTTTCTCTGTCGAGTAGATTTTGCTTTGGAAGAAAACGTTTTGATTGAGCAAATGTGAGTTTTGGCCGCTTATTAAATATATTTCATACTGAGAGGTCGTGACACGCATATTGATTTTCTCTGGTCGGCATGATTTGCTCTCTGATGCAAGAGCATTTTCCTTCTTAGCCCTTTTAGAAATGTAAAGCTCTTCATTGCGGCTGATTAAGGGTTTAAGGTTGTTTTATTTCTCCAAAGTGCCTCCTGGATTTGAATAATTTTAAGCGATTTTCTTTGTGTCCGTCAATGTGACTTTTTCCTGCAATGTTTTGTCACGCTGGGCCCAGCTCGTTACAGTTTTCAGCAGGATGTTTAAATTCTCACAGATAGTGATTTACAGAGCTAAATCACCAAGACGTGGATTGGAATGAGGGGATTTACTCATTCTTTTCAGTCGCAATAATTGTTCATTGTCAGTTGGCGTGTTCAGCTCTTCTCTAATTTGCGAAAGAATCGCCGTGCAGTTTCACGGAGATCCCAGGGCAGTTTCTAACCTTTGTTCCGCACGGGGAGCAAACTCTTGTGGAGAAAGATTCTCGATCCTTCCTCGAGGACAACGAAAAGGTCGTTTTTTCAGTAGGTCGGCCCACTTTGGTAACGTTTCTCCTTTTCTGGTAGGCGCAACTAACACATTTTCCAAGCTTATCGATCCACTCGCAAAATTGCCGAACTGTGTTTTCAAACAACAGCCGCACATTCTACAATTTATCCGAAACGCTCGGCTCTTTCGGCTTTCTCCCTCTCCGACGAGCAGGCACAGGCTTTGTTGTCGTACTGCCACTTCCACTATATATACTACATTTCACTATAAACACTACGTTTCACAGAGAAGCAACGCTAAAAACGGCTTTAAAATTACTGGATTACAGTGTCAAGATTCGAAGCAAAGTGCAGACAATAACACGCGCTATTCTCCCTCGAAACCAATCACCGGGTGTATCAAATTCACAAAGAGGGCGGAGCTGTGAACATATTTTTGACAGCTCGACGACGTTTTTGAACCCCCTGGTCGGAACGAACTCGTTGTATGGAAAACAGACAGTCGGTTTTTTTTCTCCCGCCTCACACGCCCTACGGGCGTGTGAGGCTCGCGCGCTTCGCGCGCGTAAGACTCTTACGCCACGCTTTACCGATTTCTTTACTGATTTTGAGAAAGAAACCGACTGTTTTGCAGTCTACTTTTGCGCTTATATATGAGAAACTTGCATCTTCACGTCCTTTGTAAGGTGCATCTTATTTTTCCTTGTATATAAATGGCCCTTTCTAGGTAATGTCTTACCAACTTTCTTTTCACTGCAAGCAACCACAAGGTTTAGTCTGCTGATCATCAGTTGTGACCATGTTGGATTGACAACAAACTCTCCATCAACTTCTCCTACTCTTAATACACCTAAGCCAAAAAAATGTCATTACTAAATTAAGTAGAATGCAAAAAGACACTTCATTTTCAAATACATTTGGCCGCTATTTGATCTGTAACAGCCACAACAGACCACTGTTCATGCTCATGCTTTATTACTTTACACATGCAATGGCACATCATTTGAATTACTTACCAACGGGACCATGCCAAGGAATATCTGATACTGTGAGTGCTGCAGAAGCTAACAAAAAATAATATTAATTTTTAATATTAAATAGTAAACAAACAGTGAGTTGAACATTCAGTTATTCTTCTACCTCAGCATGCAAAGAAAGAAGTGTACGATAGCCTGGGACTAGAGGATTTTGCTATTGGGCTAGTGAATTCTGTTCTCAACTTGCCCAACAGGCATGTGAAGTTTTTTGGGGAGTTCAAATTACAGAAGAACTGTAATCAATTCTGCTCATCAAAAAAATTCTTGGCCAGTACACGCTAACTATTGCTTACCCAAAAGGCAAGCTGTAAAACTGACTTTCTTTGCATCCTGTACCTTTACTGACTGGTTCATTATATATACCTACAGGGTTTGTACCCTAGCTTTTTTGAACAAAAAATTCAAGGACACATTTCCCATTTTTCAGGGACTCCATTCAAAGCAAGACAGAGCATCTATGTCTTTTTTGTTTCTTCCACAACATGAGCAATTTCGTGTTTGCTCCTTAACCTTTTGCAGTTCTCCTTACACAATTTGATGTACTGGTAGTTTAAGTTAGCACCGAAATTCAAGGATTTTCCAGCACCAACTGCAATTTTCAAGGACTTTCAAGGTGCATGTGAACCCTGTACCTAGCAAATAAATATGGTATTAACTGATGTTATTCAATAACAGTACCACAAAAAATGTTTTCTAAATGCCAAACAGCTGGCCCTTGAATCCTTTACTGAATTAGAGAAAAACTGACTGACTTACAGACTTGTTCACCAGCCAGCTAACACTTAGACTCAATTTTTTATATCAAACATTTAAGATAAGTACAGGTTATTACTGACCTCCATTCATGGCAGTTATATCTGGATCACTGAGCCCATCAGCAGCCCACAAACTACTGATTACCTAAAGAAGTAACACAAAAACCTATCAATCATTTACTTAGTTACTTAGGCTTTACTTTTGTTGGAAATACTATGTAGTTAACAGGTCAGTGATAAAAGTCTTAGTCAGCTTAATTTTAAGCTGACTATTCCCAAACTGTTGCATGACAAGCACATATAAGTAATTCAATTTAATTTCTTCTAATTTTTTCTTGTCACATTTTGTCCAGCCAAAGGAACAAAATGGAGCATAATCTTTTAATATTTAATGTTTTATAACACTGTCTGTAACTATACCTGCGTTGTACATGAATACCCTTTAGGAAACAAAGACCTCAGGGATCTGTCTAAAAAAAAGACAGCCACAAATGATCAAGAAGAACACTTTCATTCAAAACACACTGAGTGTGTAACATTAGGCTACTTACATATATCACCATCAGTTAAATCTGTTTGTTTGTCAAAATAACTCAGCACAAATTTTTCTGTTATTTTCCATTTGCCCAAAACAGAGTCCTGTTAAATACATACATTAATTTAAAATCATACCGATACGTCTGCTAATAAGGATTTCTCGCTCAGTTATTCCAAGATCTCTTCTTTGATAATTCCTGGGAAATTGTCCCCCAGCTGCCGCTTTTTCTTTGTAATCAACCTGAAAGAAAGACCATAGTGTACTTTAAAACAAAAATACATGTGAGAGTACCAGGGGTGCCCAAAGAAAGCCTCAAGATGGTTCTAATCAACTATTTTTTAATATATACGGGATGCACTTAGATGATCATCATGAAAATTTGATATTCAATAATAGGCCATTTGCATGATCGTGTCATTTTACCACTATGACCAGAATACTTTTCGTTTTTCCTTTCATATTTAAATTTGGTAATCCCTGTGAGGTCTAAATAACAAAAGTCCCAATTTGCACAAGAAAGCAAAACCCTCAAGGATTCTGGTCGTAGTAGTAAAATGGCGTCACAGTGCAAATGCCCTATTGCAAGATATTCTTACCGTAAGAGGCAGGCCCATCCCCTTGGCAACTTTAGACTCCTCCTCACTCACTGCAGTAACAAGGGTTGCATTATTTCCACACTAAAAAAGCCGAATGAAATTTTGGAGAATATCATTAAGTTTTAAGTGTTATGCACTGCAAACTCTTTTATACTAGTAAGGTCTGAACACTTCTAACTTGTATTCTGTATTCTCACATCACCTGAGTAGTGACAGCCAAAGCCATTAATTTTGCTTTGGTCAGAATCTGGTCCAATAAGCTCACCACCAGACCATACCTGCCAACACCCACACAATAATTATGCATGAGTCTCATGCTTGCACAATAAAGATGTCGACCTCATGCATTGTGGAAGAATGGCAGGGACCGACCCTATAAGGTGTTTGTTTTAATGAATGATCCATCTTTATGGACTTATCTTTGGACATAGAGTTGGCTATCACTCAAAACACCACTTAAAGCAACAGCTAGCCATGAGCTAGTTGTTGGCTAAGGCTGCAGAACATTACAGTCTCAGCAATGCAAGCAGATGACTGCAATTCAAGCACGTTTTCTCTCAGCTCTTTCCCCCACCCTATCCCTAAGTCAAGCCCAGAGGTCCCACGTGGGGAGGATTTACGTTAAGGCTGTCCATGCATACTGAGAAATGGATCATCTAAAAAGTAAAACGTAACCACTGCGTGACCATTGCATTCAGTAAGATTTGCGCACAGCTCTACACATTCAACCATTTGGGTGAAATAGTATGCCCTTGCGGTATGCATAATATTATCAAACGTAACCAACTTACTTCCGCAACAACAGCTCCATCAGCTAACTTGGCGATCTTTCCCGTTGATAATGTCATTTTTCTGTGGTGTATGGACAACAGAGGTCAAACAGCTTAAAAAAAGTTAGTAAATGTAGGACTAGAATTCAATATAAGCTTGAGTTTATGGGCACAACATGTAAGCTTAAGCTCAAATATTTTGCCACGTGAAGAACAGTCTTCCGGAAATCAAATATTCGGATACTCACTGGTTTCCAATTTCAAGCTCAACCTTACATTCTGTATGCCTACTTCTCCTTAAAACACCCATACGTTTCAATGCGCTTCTTAATGCAACGAAATAGTCCTTTTTAGACCTTGCAAGACATCTCGAGGAAACAGTCGCCATCTTTGTTCTGTTAGTTTCCAGGCTTCTCGGAGCAGTTAGCCTGACCACAGGCTTCCCAATTTTAGTTGGAGGGCGGCCATGGGCCAGCTTTGGATAGATACACTTTGCTTTCCCCACAAACTTTTGCGCAAGAATTGTTTTCAGTTTCTCTTGGAACAAATAATCGTGCCTTTGAAAAAATTGAAAACAAACAAAAACTTATAGACCTTTGTCACGTGGCAGCCATTTTGACTCAGGAGATTTAAAAAGCTTTGTTTCTGCACGGCTAGCCTCATAGAGAGAACGAGGCAAGCCGCACATAAAAAAAGCTTTTTAAATCTCCTGAGACAAAAAGTCTATGGAGAATATTGTGGGGAAAACAAATTATTGCATTATGGGGAACATGAAAGTCGCAGATAGGAGTTCAGCAAATGTGCCTTTCATTAAGTGAAACAATCCAACGGCTTTTCATGTTGTTGAGATTAAGCTTACTTTTCTTTTCTTTACGTTTGGAAAACCCAAGTGTTACCAAAGTAGAGTATGGAAAATATTTTGCGGTTAATGTTCTATCAGACTCGCACCAATTTTGTTAGGGGTATCCAGGAAATGTAACTAGCAGA
>BOPM01000166.1:332054-379583 GCA_022179025.1 Porites australiensis | reverse complement strand
TGGCACTAACCCTGGGTTATCTTAACCCAGCTTTGAACAACTCGGCCCTGCTGTTTAATTGCTGACTCTATCAGCCATACCTTTCTCTGTAGTTACTTCCATTTGCCTGTTGGGATCCTTGGAAATAACAAGATATTATAAGACATTATAGATAAATGGTACAGCTTTATAGCTAGAACACAAGCAAACAAAAAAACAACACAAACTGTCGATTCCAGAATAGCTTTGACAGCATGTTTGATCTTACCTTTTTGATGCCAATTTTGAGACTTGAAAACAATGGGTGCTGACAAAAGCTTCCTTCTCCTTCTTCACTGGAGAATATCTGCATTTACAGAAAAGAAAAAAAATGCAATAGTGTATTGCACAAATGACGTCAAAGTGACTAATTTTCAATGTTTGTCTAAGTTTTGTCATTTTTCTCATTTTTGATGACAAAAGACCGACAAACATGACATTTTAATGACAAAAGTCAGACAAAAGTGAGGAATTCGCTAATGTTAATTTCAGTTTGTTTGTCTGAGTTTCGGGTCTATATTTAAGAACTACACACAGCGGTATTTAGTATCCACAGGATGCTCACTGCTATTTAAAAAGAGCACAGGAAAAAACCCTGGGTAGCCATCAAGCATTTTATTCACCATCCTAAAATAGTGAGGGTTGAAGTTTATGCAAGAGTGCAGCATGAAGATTAGGGCAGGGGAAAGATGGCACCTCAATAATAGTGTAACGTTCACCCTCCCACAACTCCTAGAATTAATGGCGAGCTTGCTTTTAGGCAAAGACCCTGGTCGTGTCTGGTCTACCTCCAATATCGAAATCGATAAGCAGGTCATTCATGTGGAAGAATCGTCAGTAGGGGTTAGTAATGGGAAGCAGCTTACCCCTTTCATTTCATCTGAGGTTCATAAAAAGTGCATTTTGGTGCATTTTTAGCAACCAGGTATTAGTTCCAGCCATGAGGATTACACCTTCTTTACCCACATTTGTATCAACCAAACAAAAGTGTTGGGAACCAAAATAAAGTGAAAAACGATGGATTTATTGTTCCACTTCAAAAATATTTGTCTGTCAGAAGTCAACACCTCTGTGTCAACTAGATGTTGATTTTAGCAGGTTGCCTGAAAGTCACAGCCACCTAAAAATATGCTACAATCCAGTCTCAGTAAGAATATGGTGATTGTTTTTGGACTTATCCAAAACTTTCCCCTACTTCACCGTAGATCTAAAAGACAGAAGAAAATGATTTTAAAATGATGACTGGTAGATACTTTGTTAACAATACTTGCACAATGTTTACCTTTTGTCTTTCATCTTCTCTGTCCACCCTTTTGTCATTTTCATGATCACTCTCACTTTCACTAAACACTCTTGCAGATTTTAAAATGAATTCATGAACTTCACTACTGTACAGTACAATAATATTTAGTAGTGTCAGGGAAATAAGAGCAATTTCCTGCAAGAAAGCAAGATTTCTTGTGTGATCACTTTCAAAACTGGGGTTGTCCCTTGGATCTGGGGAATCAGGTGTTGGGGAACTTCTTGGCAAACATGTGCCCAAGAAGTTTTCATCACCACTGTCTGTCCTCTGTTCCACATAATTTGCAATATGGCTCTCTATTAAAGGAAGAAAATTGGTGGCTGGAGATAACGTGCAATGCTTAGACGATGATGGCAAAGTCATGTTTTCACTGCCTCGCTGTGTGTGACAGTGGTTTAAAAGTACAGACAAAGTTTGCAGCACTAAGGAGTTATCCTGGTTGTCAGATAGGGAGTCCTTTTGAGTTAAAACAGCAATAGATCTCTGCAGTTTGGAAGTTGCTTGAGTGTCAAAAAGACGCAGGGTGTGTGAAGTATCTGTGTCATTAAGTGTTGTTCTCTGGGTTACACTGCAAGAGCTTAAGGAGGACCGGTCAAGAGTCAAAAGTGAAATTATGCTACCATAATTTAACGTCCTGTTATAAGGTTCTTGGAAAGGAATGTTAAGTTCTTTCTCTTGTGGTGATATCAAGTTTTGGACAAGTTCAACATCTTGAAAAGTTTGAGAGAAAAGTTGGACAGCTTGTCTTTCCCTGACTTCAGCTTCTCTGCGTTGAGCTCTTGTTCTCTCAATAGTTGAAGCTCCGCTTGACGTTGCACTTTGTACCGAGCTCTCAGAAATGTCTCCCTCTGAGAGTCTTTGTGAGTTGTTTTTACCAGGAGTTTCCATATTCTTCACATTCAGTTTAGTACCCCTAGGTGATTTCACCTTTGCCTCGGGAGACTTTTTTTGGAAGAAAGAGCTTCCCGTTGGGAAAACCTCACTTAAGTTGACAGGTTTCTTTTGTGGAGTACTGCACAACTCTGTTGAAGAACTTGATCTTTTCTTGTTTCTTTCGACTAGTTGAGAGATTTCCCGATCTTTAAACTGAATTTGTGTAGTTAAGTTTTCAACTTGTTTTTGTAATTCTTTCTCATGTTGGCTTTGTTCTCTCGCTTGTTTTTCTGCGATGACCTTAACCTCTGCTTGTCTCTTCTTCTCCTCATTTTCAAAGTGACTCAGAGAATCCTTTAATATCCTGATCTCCCCATCTTTACAGAACTTTTCGTCTTCAAGTCTTTTGACTTTGGCATTTGAAGACATAAACTCTGTTTTTAATTTTTCAATTTCCTTTCTTAATGAATTCATTTGTTCATCTTTGGAATGATCATGGAAGTTATTATCAAAATTACTGGCAACGGAAGCCTTTCCCTCAGTAGTAACAAAATCTGTATCACTTTTAGGCAGAAAGTTGCTTGGGCCACAAGCGTGTTCCACAAAGGTTTCTAATAATGAATCACCTTTCACCACTGTTTTGACACCGAGATTTGCAGTCTCCTCTGGATTTGTGATCACTGGTGCTCGTCGGATCCTGGAACCATTTACTGGGAATCCAGGTAGATCAGTAAAGTTTGTATGGGCTTTTGTGGGTGTGGAATAAGTGGCATAGTCTTGAGTGCAATGAGAAGCAAGCAACTCGTCTTCATCGGAGGATACCTGTCCACGGTCTAGATGTGAGGCAGAGGGGACAAAGTTCCTTGACGCATTACGATGCTCGTCTTTCTGTGGTAAATTGACGATAAAATCGACATTATGGTCTGTCCGCTGCGTCTCTAGCTCTCGTGAAACCATTCTATCACACTGGTCAAGCTGTTCGGCTGTCAACAACTCATCATCAAAATCATCAACGATCTGCTCATCAAAAGCATCTGATGGTAGATCACGGCACGCATCTTCTGTAGCCATCTCCTCTAGTCTTTTTGTCGGCAAGCCATTTGAGTTTTTGAACCTTTTATACGGAGATTCATGCTTAATATTAGGCACCCGGGATCGAAGTTGCGCGCCACTTTCTTGTGCTAAGTTTCTGACTCCAGGACGCGACACAGATGGATTATAGATGAAATTGCGCCTCTTTTGGTTCCCCAGAAGATAACTGTTGCCAAAGTTTGCCATCATAAGGAAAACATGACTTTCATGTCAAACTGACGATAAAAAAGAAGAACTTGAACACCACACAATGTCAGCCATACTCGAAGTTTTACCGCGAACGCAGCTCCAGTGAGGGATTCTGGGTAAATTTTTGTTTAGCATCGCTGACCAAAAACTCACTCGGTGTTAGTCAAAGCGAGTCAGGGCTCAAGTCTGGGGTGGAGTCGGGAAAACTTTTAGCAGAGGAGTTATTTATGACTTTGATTGCAGTTAAATTTTTTTAGCTAACAGTGCAATTCGCCTTTATATATATCGCGATCCTGTCACTGGCCTGGTAAGAATGTCGCCTGAGGGGGCGACGTATTCGGAAAGCGAAGCGAGGCACAAAGTCACGAAGTCGACGCATCACCCCAAGAGAGTTTGAGATTTTTTACCTGTTTTGCACTATCTGAAGGCCTAAGTCGCGCTAGCAAGAAAAAAAACCCGATTTCGGGCTTACTTCGTTGACCTTCATTGTAAGAACTTCCGAAGGTTTTCTTTGTTAAGCCGCGCTACTTCCGTCGTTGACCTTCGTTGTGAGAACTTCTGAAGGAATTCTTTGTTTGGTTATCTTAACGCGATGGGTATCTTTTGCCAAGTATCAGTATAGAAATTATCTTTTTTGTTTCCTTTGGTCTAGGTCTTTCGTGAGCGTTACAGGCTCTCGACCAAGTTGGATGAGCCTCGGTTTCCTGTTACTGTAGGCAATCGCAGGCTACAGGTTACGGGACTTTGTTGTTGTCTTTTGTTGTTGTTGTTGTTACTGCAGGGGTTAGATAGAAAGTAAGGCCGTAAAAAAAATGTGAATGGAACATATCGCCTGAAAAGAGAGTGCAATTAAGTCAAGCTCGAAGCGCGACACACCTTAGTCTCAGGGTGTAGCTTGCTGTTTTAGAGAAGAACACGGGAGAACCGTGTCAGGGGATGGCGACTTTAATTGAATGGCCTGGAAAACTCGAGAGTAATGGAGAGGGGGAGTTACAATTCCAATTACAGTAGGACATACATTTCTCCTACTTTTATTACTTTTTTTCGCTTTTGTGACTTGCTACTTGCTACTTTTGACTTACTTGCAATTCGCGAGTTGCGAGTCGCGAGTGGCAAGTAGCAAGTGCAGTGGGGAAAGTAGGAAGAGACAAGACACAACTCGCAGCCCTCATGTCAAATATTAACAAGTACCAAGTCACAGTGGCAACTCGCATGTAGCAAGTGGCAAGTAGCTACAATTGTAGTCGAAAGTCGCAAGTCCCAGTTAACAAGAAGCGAATCGCAAGAAGCAAGAAAAAGTAGGAGTTCCTGATTTGTTGCCACACGGCGAACGTTGTTTCTTTTACAGTAAAGACCCGCGACTAAGAACCTGGTTTTTAAGAACCTGTTAGGCTAAAATTTGCGAGTTAGGCCTTCTCTATACAAGAACCTGTTTAGCCTAAAATATGAAACAGGTTCTTATTTTCTAAATTTTATAAGGAAAATTCTTTTCAATTGGGCAAATAAGATAAGTCAATATTCAGGATCCTCTTTGAAGACATATATAGGAGACTTATCACACCAGCTATAATGTAATGGTCTGCAGATTTATAGAAGGAATTGAGGTACATACCACTAAATGCTCTTAGCTTCAATGTATCTTTTTCTTTAGAAAATAAGGACCCATTTAAGAACCTGAAGTAGCCTAAATTTGAGCTTGCCTAATTACCATTTATGTAAGAACTTGTATAGGCTAACTTGGGAAAATGCAGGTTCTAAGTCACGGGTTTTTACTGTACCGAATGCTGCATCTAAAAGGTAATTTAATTAGGCTAGTCGATCCACTCCAAGCGTTTTCACCTTTACGAATCTTGTTGATACAACGTAAGTCCAAGCGTTCACTGGGTTTATAATATCAGTAATAAAGACAAAACTAAGGCTAATTCTGCCGGATTCATCATGACAGTTTGTAGTAGTAAGTAGAGGTTGTTAAGCTTAGTGCTTTGGTTAAGACTTATGCACTTTTTATTTGCATAACTTTTCATTAATTATGATCAGAATTATGTTATCCTGCGTGGGGATCATGTGTAGCATATGATACATGCATAACTAATGACACCTTGAATTGGAATTCAAAAAAAATTTACATAAACTTCGTAGCAATAGATCATATAAGCTCACGCTTTTCCCTACTTTTCCTACAACACTTCTACCAGTTTTGGACTCTAGTCAGTTTAGTTTACTTATGATTTTTTTAAACATGAGATTATTGCTACGAGTAGTAAACACGTCTTGTCGGAAGAGAAAATGCAAAAAAATAATTGGATAACTAAGGTCAAAATTGTGACTTAAGAGAGAGGTAGGTGCGGGTCATTTACTTAGAAACCTTAATTGATCCAAATAATTTTCTTGCTATTTGGCGCTTGGATAACTCGATTACTGTCTCAACTTTCGGAACCTTATCATCGCAACAACCTTCTAGAACTACAACTGACGTAAATAACTTAAAATTTTGATTGCGGTGACTAGATGATCTCGCCCAAGACTTTCGGACCCATTCGGGCTCGTATGTTTTGCAATCTATTAAGATAGAAATAAAATCACTGAAACTGATCAAATATCACTGAACATATGATGACGCAAGGCATATACGACTACACCCTCCCTTTATTCTCGAGTAACTGAGATTCAGAGTTATACTTGTCACCGAAGAGGTGAGCACTAGATCTCCACAACACTTCCTATACATTTCTCTATAACTTTCCATAATCATGGATTAATGAGTAAAAGTACATCACATCGAATTTCTTCTTCCACCCTGGACTTCATGCAGCATATTCCTGTTGCAAGGCGCGGAAGTTGCGTTAGTTAGGGCGATCTAAAAGTACGGAAGCGGATCAAGAGAGAATGATCTTGAGCGGATCAAGTCCTAAATACGTTAGGGTAAAACGCAGACACAGCACTGAAACTATTATCCCAATTAAACAGACAGACACCTTGACAGCTCCATCAATATAATCTATTTCCTCTGCCACACCAAGGTTAAATAGCTTCGTAAAGAAACAAATACTGAGCTTCAAGTGCGCTACAACACTACAGACTGCCATCCACAAGGCCAAGGAGGACCAACTCCGATCCGATAGCGACGATTGACACTTGGATATCCAAAATAGCAAGTAACTTTGAATATCATCCTTTAAAAGTAATTCTATGAAAAGCGCGATCCACAATTCCACTGTGAGAAAATAGATGCTGAATTTCTGGTGGTACAGATGTTTTGATGAAGACCTACAATCCTCACGGATGCAGTTGTAGTGAAATTTGATGAAATAGATATACACCCAAATCATGATCAGGCTGCTCACAGTACCGGAAACACAGCTGACAAGAAATGGAACCTTCAAAGGGAGGCCTTTGAGGTCAGTGTTAGTGGAACTTCCGCATCCATCAGATGCATTCAAGGTTGAGGTGTTCCCACTGGCGTCATAACTGCTGTTTAACAACGAAAGCATCCATGGCTTGAGGGTGCTGTTGATCGGAACTCCAGCGAAGTTTCCAGTGGCGAAACTCGTCCAGTCGATAACAACGTCGCAGACATGATAACTGATCAAAAAGATGTAGTAAACGATCTTAAACCCACAGCACAATGCATACTTTGCATACATATCACCAAATTATAAGAAATGTATTTCGTTTTCGAATTCGATTGTTGCAAGACACGTAGGAACCCACCTCGTAAATGATCCTGGTAAACAACGCCCACACAATGTCTATCGTTCGGGTTTTGGTGGATTGACACTTTGTTATGAGCCAATCAAAAACTTCCGTGCCGCTCTTTAAGTTAAAGACAGGGAACCGGATGGATCACGAAGTTGATTCCGTCTAGTGGCGTGACCTTAAAACAGCAAAGTTTTAGGAAAAAATGCATTAGTGACAAACGATACGCATTTTGGTTTAGTGGACACAGAGCGCGGAAACCACTGAGGAAGAGGGGGCGCCCTCGAAACGTCTGGATTTTCGTATTTTTCAACGCACATTTCGATTAACTTTTTATTATGAGCCGATCGAAAGTCCTTCCGTGCCGTTCTCTAGGTTAAAAGATATTTCAATAAGGTCCCAATTGGTGGCCCCTCTTTTGCCCTTCCCTAACAAAACCTCCAGCTACGGAGGCTAAGATCAAAGACAACAGCTAATGCTTTAGTGAAGTATCGACAGCGAAACAGCCTCCTGTTGAGTACTTGAACTAACTTTCTTAGTACGCACTTGAAAGGACCTCGATGTCGCCTCTTTTGCTGCGAGACCTCAGGTCAGTAGCCTGCGTCTACACCATTGATTTACAGCAATTGGGAGGAGAAGTCGTTACGTCACGTTGCCATGGTAGCAAAATTTTTGGATGACAGCAAACCGGAAATGTCACTTAAAAAGTGAATTCGCACTGTTTCAAAATTTATCGATCTTGTTCAATTTCATTTATTTTGAGGAACTGTTGGCAAATTTTCTGGCCCCAATTGTTCAAAAGTTGGATAGCTCTATCCACCGGATAAATACTTATCCAAAGGATAAGTGTTAGGGAAACCAGTTGCGCTATCCAGCAGACAGTGATTTATCCGGTGGATAGGGCTATCCAACTGTTGAACAACTGGGGCCTGGGGTTGAATCCGAAAGAACCATATCAAAGTTTAGACAAAGGAGAAGGAAATTTTTGTGTTGTGTTCACCTACTCCATAGTAGAGCGGACGCATGAAATTAGGAATCGTGCAACGACGGCTAAGAATTCTAAGAAATGTACAAAAAAGGGTGATACACGTGCCAAAGTTTTTTTTTTTGCCAATCCAAACCTATTGCTTTTTTGCCGTTCTCGTTGCCGTCGCCGTCGTTGTTGCTTAAGCTCGATATTGCGTGATCCAGAAATTTTGCTACTATGGTAACGAGACGTCACACTTCTCCTCTCTATTTACTGTGTCTGTAGTATCCCACGCAGACGTTCTTAGGGGTTCGTCACGCGTTCCTGCCCCTAAGAACGTCTACCTGGGACTAGTGTGTCTGCGACGCAGGCTACAGGTCAGCAGCACACTAATCTTTAGGATCTGTGCCTGATATTTTGAGGAAGAATTTTGATTGTTGAGTATCACGATGATTTTATGCAAGAATATGTTCAACGGTGCCATCATATGAACTATGAAAACAAAACAGCAAAAAGGGTCACTTGACTTTTCCCCAGAAGTCACGGGGATAACCCCGGTTATGGCCTCTTGTTTTCCAGATATAATTCGAACGGTCAAACAGTCAGGGGCGTCTTTGCCGTCCATTTTACAAAGACAATTAAGTAACAGCTACTTATTGCAAAACAGGCCGCGTAAACCGTACTAGAGCATAGATTTAAACCTGCCAGGTATATGTGGCAAATAACGTAACTTAAGGTTGTAGTTTGGTTTATTAAGTTGAATTTACAGAGAGGGGTTTTTAACAACTGTGAGAGTGGAATTACATCATATTTCCAATTCCCTTAAAAGTCAGCTGTGAAAAAAGGGCGCGCTTATCATCAGTCATGGGTGGGGTGGTTGTATCAGGGATCGTGATTCGCTTTCATACTTCAGTCCTCCTTTTTGCTCGAGTCGACATCGTCATTGTTATTGTCCATCTCTGTTATAGCTAGCACACCTCCTCCGATCTTGGTCACCTCGGAGAACAGATCCACGCTGGAGATGGGTTCGTAATCTTCCGCAGCTTTCTCGGCAGCTTTTCGGACGTGCTTGGCGACCTCCGAGATAGCGGTGTCGAACTTGTCTCTGTGCCTCATAACGAAGGGGCAAATAACAACGTTGTAAATGACGGTGGTGCCACTCCAGGGACCGGGGAACATGCACCAAACAAGCAAGAAAAACTTCAGTAAATAATACAGCGGAATCCACTCCAGAAAAATTTCCATGAAATTTACTGTGCTAAAAACGACCCAATAGGTTAGCCATTTCGTGTCATCGTTGACATTTCCAGACTCGATAGCTTTCACCGACGCATACGTCGGAAACACGAAGCCAAGGAAGTAACACAGAAGGTTTGCAGCATAGCCAACCGCGAGGTAGAACAGTATGAAGCAGAGGCCACAGACAAAGAGAGTGTTTCTTCGAACATTAGTGGCGGCCTCTAGCTTATTTAGCAGGTCCGTAAAAATGTTTCGCTGATCTAGGAGGTCATTAATGGCTTGGATGGAGACACTTTTTCGTACTTTGGCCACAAGGTTGGTACAAATGGCCAGCGATTTACTTCTGTCCATCATCCATGGGGATTTCAATCAGTCGCTGATCAGCGAGCGGAGCTGACTTTTGTGACGTAACGTCTGTTGAATCAATTAATACCAAATTATCATAATCATCATAGTACTGCACTAACCTATTGATAGCTAATTATTAAAGTTTAGAGCCGTATAGTCTGCTACACAGCCGTTTTTAGTGTCGTCACGCAACGTTCCTACACATTAGTGGGGAGGAACGTTGCGTGACGACACTAAAAACGGCTGTGTAGTAGACTAAGAGACGTAGGAATTATTGTGAAATTCATCCCATCGTAGTTACAAGTTACGCGTACCGGTGTACTGTCAAGCTCTTCAGCCTCTGAGTCAAATTTGACCACGCGCAATTTGCATAGCATGCTTGGCAGTCGTTCGAAATAAAACTGTTGAAATTGAGAAGGGAAATTGGAAAACGGAGGAAATTGGCGGCGCTCCGCTGGACGGCGTTCTCTTGCGCTCGAATTCCTTCTTTTGTCTGAACGTTTAAACGACTACCACGCAGTGATTAATGTAGTATTTTTCACTAAAATAACCAGGTACCTACATTGTGCGTCTCTCTCGATCGAATTTCTTACTCTAATCGTAGCTGTTCTGTTGAACAGTCCATCAACCATTTGAGTCAAATGAGCGCCACGCGCGCGCTGTTTTAGTTTCTGTTGCGCGCGCTTAGCCTGAATTTCAGAGGATTACTTCTAGTCGTTACTCCCTCAGTAACGTCTAAATCGACCGGCCGTTAATGCCGTCCAGTGACGTCACTACTCCTTTGCTTTAATTCAGGCAAAAAGTAAATCACGATTTTAAACCGGCAAATAAAGAAATATCGTCTGGAAATGTCTACATGATACAGAATTGCTTTACTCTTTCGATCGTAATTCATGTTTAACGTTCAAACTGTCAAGTGCGTGCAGTACTCTGAACGAATCTGTAGTAATTCAATTATCACGCAATGAGATAAATACACACACGGAACAGAGTGTGTATAAAATGCGAGCCAGCGGGCCATGCAGTCCAATGAAGACTCATTAAAAAACATACAAAAAAAGTCTAAAACAGTACATTAACTGAAAGCTAACCGTTCTAAATAAGTGTTTAACCCTAAGCGGCGCTTAACCCTAGCCCTAAAAACTAGTGCTTAACACTAATCCGTAAATTGAAAGCTTGACCCTAATCAATACAATGAGAGCTTAACCCTAATCAGTATAATGAGTGCTCAACTCCTAGTCTGTAAATATGGAGTTTTTACTCTATTTTTACTGATGGCTTTTGTGACTTGCATGGTTCGCTGGCTCGCAGTTTGTCAAGACCCCACGGAACACTTAGTTTAAAAATTAAAGCAATTTGCTTTAATTGGAAAGAAACTATTTGTATTGGTCCTTCATGAAGAAGGAAGAAAACAAGGAAACAAGAGAGAAAAGCTACTGGAATTATTACACTTGAAGGTGGAAATGTAGAAAATGAACAGAAAGTAATTTACCTAATACAGCAACAGGGCCCCCACATTGTTATTTATAGTAAATGAACTGGATTTATCGTTTGCTTGACCTATAACGATACATTGTTAAGTATGTATTTAAATCAATGATAAATAAACGTTGAATTACCTTACTTGTGGTATACAGTATGTTGCCCAGTATCCGGACACTTCAATTTAAAATTGCAATAACTTTCCTTTGTTAATCGCAAGAGCTCTGAAATTTGGCCCAGGGAAAATCTATCTAGCCCTTAATATGACGAAAGAAAGTTTAACTTTTTTGCCTTTGTTTCTATCGCGAAATTAATATTTTTGCAGAGCTCCTATGTTGCCCAGTATCCGGACACAACAATAACAACGTAATTGTACATAAATTTCGACAGGCGAGCGACTTATAAGCTTCTCTTGCACTTGCAAAGTAGTCTGGCAATCGATTCCGAAAATATAACCTGGCATCGTGAAATAAAACATAACAAATGACTGGGGTATGGTGGGGAACGCGAGCGGCTGTTTTAAAAATGGTATAATTCTCACTTCTTTGTCTAAGAACTTTTTCACTGATTTAAGGAAGGCATCCGTAGACATGCCGAAGCCGCAGTTTGCAAGCTCAATTAGCCAATCTGCAAACGACTTTCTTTCTTCATTTTTTATTTAAAGAAAAGCTTGGGGAAGGGACCTCAACCCGACGGTCAAAGGTCACTCTCCTATTTAGTCTGACCTGCAGTGTTGATTTCTTCATGCTCAGTCCCCACAACGAGCCTGCTTTTCTAGCACTAATTCCTCCTTCTTTCACATCTCTCAGTCCCTTTGTGACATTTTTTAGACCATAGCAACCCCATTCTAGCAGTCCCAACCGGGAAAAGTATGAGAATTCCAGGTTCAACTCAGACGCTTTCAGTTATATATAGAAAATGCAGTCACGCGAAACAAGCCGTGCACACGAAATCAAGTCGACTCTGAATGAGTGAAGAAAATTTCCGTACGGAGTTGAGTAGAGTTACATTTTACGACTATATCATATATCCTAAGCTTTAATTATAGTTACTGATATGAAATAAATCTTGTCCGGAGAATGTACACAACTAATTCATCGATTCTGTACAGCAAAGAAAAAACTGTCCGGATACTGGGCACATGACATCAAAACTTAGTGAATGTTTCTGGCTTCCGTTATTCCAAACAAATCGAATTTCAAGAAGAATTAATAAACTTTCTGAAAACCTGACTTCCTTAAGTATCTTCACTTTAAAAATAAAACAGTTTCTTTGAAAATATCACACATTACCCTCCCTTTTCTGAGCAGCACTAACTTTACTGCGCAGTAAACAGCGTAAATATTAGCCATGAAAAGTTTACTCACCTGAACAGAACGGCGTCTTCTGCGACTGTTTCGCAAGCTTTCAAATCGCCAAAACTTTCATCTTAAAGCTGAAATGTTCAGCTTTCATTCGAAATACTTTGTTTACCGATAACTGAAAAGGGCCCCTCAAAAATTGAGTTCTTGTTTCAAGTGTCCGGATACTGGTACCGTCCGGATACTGGGCAACATACTGTATCGTCGTCCTTTTGCCTCAAAAGCGGTTTTTTGAGCGATTTTGAAGGACTTAGAATTCGCAGTTTACTGAAACGGCTAGCCGGCGAGGCTCTCCTTTCTCCTGTAGGAAAAGACCCTGGGAACGAGGTTGAGTAACCGATATCAATCATCGATGAATATCGATTTCCGATATCGAGCGATAAAAATCGATAAAGAAAAAAGTTGTGACGGATGATTCTCCGATAGAAATCGAAGATGATTTTTTATTGATTGTTATCGACTACTTTCGATTTTTTAAATCGATAATAATCGATAAATTATTTTTTCTGTGACTTCAATTTCTATCGATTTCCGATATCAATCAATTTTAGTAGGCGGATTAAGTCGATTAATATAGATGAAATCGATTGATTTCCGATATCGATTTTTATCGATTAACTACGTCTGGGCAGGAGCTGATTACTTGGTCTGGCGTACTATACATTTGATAAAATAATAATTAAGTGCCGGAAACCGAGACTGGATTCAAATGGTCACTCTAGACAGTGTCTAGAAATAAAACATTTTTCTATAGAAAAGTATGACAAGTTTTCAGTCCAAGAATGTTGATGTCACTTCGACATGTCTTTAAACTGTTCCCAGATAAATTAATGTTCTTAAAAGGCGCTAAGTTTAGTCGTCATAGCTAGAACGGGTTTAAAGTAACTCAACTTTTGGAGGGCCTCAAAAGCCCTCCACCCCTGTATGAATAGCATTTATTCTAACTCAGCCAGTCAGTTTGGTCGTGCATTGAATTTTCTTAGTGGCATTGTTTAGTCTTTAACAACGATAGACTGAACAAACGGGACTATGGGTTCTCGCGGATTACCTCCCATTAATCTAGCCTGCGTAGCAAGCGTTTCCTTGTGGTTCCGGGGCAAACAAAGACCGAGGGACGACGAGGAACGCTATTTTCGGTTTTAGCCGTGCAAAAATTGGAACAAGAGCCATTAAATGAAAGATGGGGAAGGTCTTGATCGCCCCATTTTCGGGCGGACCTTGACTCTCGTTCCCTTCTTTGTTTTGGCTTCGAAACCGCACGGAAACGCTTGCTTCGCAGGCTACCATTAATCAAACTGAAAATAATTAAAAAATAAATGGACGTATGCGTTTAACAAATAGGTTACATTCACGTTTATTAATTTCACGCCAAAGAGTACAGTGCTTAATAGCCTGGAAAAAATTGCTTTTTATTTCACTGGGTATTATGCTTAGATTGAAAAACAATATTAGACACTTATGATTTGAGAATTTACAAGGAGTCGTATGGAAAACCACTCAAGCATGGCCCACTCGACTGGGTGGCAAAAGCTGTTTTTCTCATACAAATCCATTTAATTTTCGGCGACCGTTGCAATCGCTATTTTTGAGATATACGGCTGAAAATGTACGGGTTACCTTATTTTAATATGCTCTTTCAGCTCGTGCTAACAAAAGTTTTCATACAAGAAAAGTTTTCGTGTTTACCAAAAGTTGATAACGTGATCAACTAATGCTAAATGCCTATTGACCACTACAGAAAATACCATAACATACCATAATGCAAGAAAATTGATGCTACCGACATGGTTATAGCACTGTTCAAATTGAAACTAAGAAATTCAACCAATGTTTCAGTTGCTGTCAGTGAATTGTGGTACTCGGGTCAGTTCTTTTCATAACCAGTTCACGTTGGCTGTGCGTGCTATATGATCCTCTTCCGTATAAGGCGAAAACATGTTGTTTACATTCTAAAGTCGCCAAGTTTTCTTCCCCTTCAGCAACCAGTACATAACTTACGTCTAATTCCGGATGGTCAGGTTACTTCGTCTTCTTCGTACTCGTGATAAAAACAATTGTAAATTGCGGATAAAAACTTGAACACTGACAGTCTGTCAAAATATTGGCTTTCATGAAACACTAAACACTTAATGAGTGACTGGTTGTCTCCCGGCCCGAGGGACCAGACTTCAAGTGATTTGTTATATAGCTGGAAATTTTGAAGCTGGAAATTCATTAAACCTTGCTGTAACGGCGGCCGTCGGTCAACAGTGAACTGTTACCCTCTGACGTCCTAGATTTTGCGATGACGCTCACTCAGAGATTTTGGGGGGAAACAGTTTCATTGTGAAAGGTCACGTGACCTCGAAGTATTGACCAATGAGAGCGCGTACTGTAGGGAAAAGTTTCCAGTTATACAACCAAACTTGTTACTCTATGTAATAAATATATTATGATATAAATACTGATGAAATTTTTCCTTTTACTAAAAAGTCATATCTTCATCGCGCGCATAGCCTGCGTAGCAAGCGTTTCCGTTTGGTTTCGGAGCAAAGAAAGACCGAGGAACGGGATTCTCGCTTTTGGCCGCGCGAGAAATGAAACGCGGTCTTTGACTCTCGTTCCTCGTTCTTTTCTCCTAAACCGCACGGAAACACTTGCTACGCAGGCTGTCGCGCGCAGTGAAGATACTATTTTTATCTTTCACGTGTGAGGATATTGGTGTTGCCATGGTTACTAACATACGCTTTTGCTGTTATAGAATTTTTCTCTTCTTCATTGGAATTTTGACTTTCTGGAACAGAAAATATAAGTATTATTGTCTTTATTTCTCCTTTATAACTTTATATCCGAGTTTCATATCATTTTTGTGACAGGCATTTTGCGGTAGGTGACCACTTTAATTGCACTATTTGGCTGTTTCGAAAATGAATTTTAAAAAAAGTTGTGTTTTATGTAGGAATTTCATCAGTATCTACTGAAATAAACAGAACATTACATGGCCGCTTGGGGATACGAATTTTATCTTCTCGTGCTGAAAGTATCTCTCACGAGTGAGCGAAGCGAACGAGTGAGAGATACTTTCAGCAGGAGAAGATAAAATTCGTACGCATCCCCGCGCGGCAATGTAATATCCTCTATATAAACACAGACGTAGTAAGGTTACGTTTTTGTTTTCATAAAAGCCATTCGTAAATTATTCGGCATAGCAATAAGAAATTATCGGATAGTTAGCGGAACAGACAAAGCTAGAAAAAAATCGAACAATTGTGTTATTATTTAATTCCTTTCTAGAAACGAAAACTGCATAAAAGCAGGACCGGTAAATTTGAAGAAATTTCCTTCAAGGAAGGATCGCTTAAAAGGGAAATTGAATATAGTCGACTTTGTAAAATATATACCGTAAAGTAGCTTAAAGTCTGTAAATACTTTTTTTAAGCCCCCGAGGTGCTTATTTTATTCTTTAGAATTCAATCTCTCTCGGACAAGATAATACTTGTTATTTGTTTCAAATGGACAAAAACTGTAGCATTAAACAGAGCCGTTAAACTGTGCTACACGTTTTGCTTTCAAGGCTCTGTGCAAGCCTGTAAGTCCTATCGCTATCGTCAAGCAAATTACTTTCAGCAAAGGCCATATGCTTTTTTTAATCAACCGACCTACTTAAAAACCTAAATAGCCTAAATTTCTGATATTTGCATCTTTTACCTGTTTAGACAAAAGCGGGAAAATGCTGCTTCTTACTCGCGGCTTTTTACTGTATCAGCAAGTATCCTGCAAGCATGCGCAAATGCCTTACGATCTTCCTGTTTAATAATACTAACAGCTCGTGATTTTTCCAAAATGAAATGATTGAACAGTAAAAACATGATGATCATGATTGCCTCCGCATTAACCGCAGTGTTGAATTGTCGGTTTACGACAAGTAACCAGTGTATGATGGCCAAAGCTACCTGCTCAGCTTACTATCCGAAAAGTTCTATTTGCTATGTCGAATTGTCGCTTTTTCAGTTTCATAACAAGAAAGTAACGTGACTACAAGTCTGTAGTCGGATGTTTTATGAAAGCGAATAGTTAGACAAACTGTCAGTGATCAAGTTTTTTCCGCAATTACAGTCAAGCCAGGTCAAGCGTACCCCCCAAGCTCCCATTAATGAATTTATTATTCGAAAGTTGAATTCGTTGGTAGTTGTACTTTCAGATTCATCTCTGCATTCTTGCATGCGTAATGAGCCGTGAATTCACACGCGAGGCAGTTACGAAATTTCTACCAGCTCAGTTTCCTGAATTTGATGTAAATGTCTTCTAAGAAATATAATCGATTCGAAGATTTTCAATCTGACCTAATACAGAGAAGTTCTAGTTAGATATTCACTGCTCATTACGCAAGCAGAAATGCCGCTTTGAATATGACAAAAGATACGGGAACCACTAACGGATTCATTTTTCAAATAATCAATTCATGAATAGAATCTTGGAGGGTACGCTTGACCTGCTTTGACTGTAAGAATTGTTTTTATCACGAGAACGAAGGGGACGAAGTAACCTGACCATCTGAATTAGCAGTAAGTTATGTAGTGGTCGCTGAAGGGAGAAAAAACTGAGCACCTTTGGAGAATAAACAACACGTTTTCGCCTTATACGGAAGGGGGTCACAGCACGTACAGCCATCTTGAACTGGTTATAAAAAGAACTCACCCGAGTGCTACAATTCACTGACAACAACAGAAACATTGGCTGAATTTCTCAGTTGCAATTTGAACAGTGCTGTAACCATGTCGGTAGCATCAATTTCCTTGCTTTCCGTTGTCGCTGTTCTGTGTTCAATGTTCGCCGTCTCTGCTTCCATGTCAACAGTACTTCGTTTGGATAGTTACTCCGAGGATCAGGTCAAAGGCTGCTACATCCATAATCAGACACTCGGCGTTTGCTTTGAGCTAGAAAAAGACTCAATGAAGATTACCAAGACAAACGGAGAGCAGGTTGTGTTTTACACGAAACTTGACCATGACATGCTCTACTACCAGATTTTGGACCAAGGATTTATCGGGTGAGTTTTTTTAAACTTGAATTTAATTCGATTTGCCACTGCTCAAACTATACATTTTGCAGTAAAACTCAACTCACCAGTAACTCGTGTAGTTCCGCGGAGGTTTTCAACTTTTGAAATCATTCCTTTGATCTAAAGAATAAGGATGATGGAAAATTATGGTAGATTATGTTTTGTTTCCTCTTTGTGAGATCTGAAATTTTTCTACGGCGAGGAATTTTTCCTTCCTGCGAGATTTCTCAGAAACGTCTAGGCGAAAAGTGTCTAAACTCTTCGAGTAAGATCAGTGGCAAAGGTTATGGGGACTCCAAGTTTTTGGTCGCTTTTTTCAGCTAGCTTACAAGGTTTTTAGGGTACTGTATGTCCGATTCATATCAAGGCCCAGCCGAAGGATAGTTTTCTTTTGGGTACTGATTTAAAGAATCTTTTTAATCTCTTTAAGCAAAAACAAAAGCTTTTTTAGTTTTGAATTTTAATTTGCCCAATTTATTTAAAATTTCGGCGTCTCAAGTGGGAAAATCGGTTGAACGTTCTGATCACAGCTTGCTCCTTTCAAAAGATTCCGGGGGACTTACCAAGATGTGGTTATAGTGGAGATCAATAGTGGTTTGCTTTTAATTTACTGCAAAAGGGCTGCCACTGGAAACTTAAAACTTTCTTGATTTCACCATTCAGTTGTGCGATCATAACAGCACTATAGCTTATAGTGTCAGCTTAGGAGCCCATTGCGTACCCTGGCTCCACAGGTCCGTTCTCGAAATACCTTCGATGAAATAAACCGTGCTCACTGTTTGAAAAGCTGCCGAAACGCTTCGCCCCGAACTATCAGGAATTAGACAAGAAAAAAAAAGCCTCTTGAACCCAGGGTACCCAGAAGTCCATAGTAGTAGGCTACAATATTGAAACAAGATATTAAGGACCTTAAGATCCGACGACGGCGACGGCAACGGAAACGTCAAAAAGCAATGGCCTTAATAGGCAAAACAACAACTTTGTAAGTGCATCACACTTTAGTATACATTTCTTTGCCGCCAATGCACGACTATGGCCTAGTTCAGACGTCGTGCTTCTGCCGTGCCGAACTAAATTCAGGAATTAAGTTCGACAAAAGCAGGGCAGAAGCACGGCGTCTGAATCAAACTTTTGAATTAAGTTCGGCAAGCAATTAAGTTCGACAAGCACTGTCGTGCTACACGGCTCTGGCACGGCGGCGATTCAAACGTCGTGCTTCTGCCGCGCTAAACCAAAATTCATAAATTATATTAATGTATTTTGGCGAGATTGTGTTCCCACGGGGAGCAGGGAGAAGAATTGTTACGAGGCATCAGTAAATCCTGAATTTGGTTCGACTCTGGCACGACGTCTGAATCAAAGTTGTTTTCCTGCCGTGCTACAGTCGAACCAAACTACAATTAAGTTCGGCACGGCAGAAGCACGACGTCTGAACTGGGCCTATGACTTGAAAATGCCTAATGTCGTGTTTTATAGAGGACGTAAACAAGCAGCGACGAAATTTTGTCTTTCTGAACTCGGATAAGGCTGTTACTAATTCAACTCCATAGGAGAGTTCCCATACATTTGACAAAGTAAACGAGTTTAACTAGTCGCGATGAGGATTGAAAAATCGCGAATTTCCTACAGTACTACGCTTTCCCTACCGTCGCCGTCCTCGCTTTTTAAGATCCCTATTAACAATGGAAATTCAACATAATCGAAGTCAATTTTTCTAAATGTGTAGATCTTACACAAAACAATTGTAGCTCAATTGTGCTTTTCCTTGCCAGGCATGGTCGGAACATGACCTACGTTCCAGACTACATTCCCAGAATGCCTCAAGATCTCCGAGAGTATCTAAAGCAAATAACTGAGGGGTCACCTACGGAGCGTGAAGCTGTGAAAATCCATTATCAAGAGGCCGTGAGCGAGCTACACTACGTCCCCGAAATTCAGCTTCTGGAACTGGTGTCCCATGGACTGACCAACAACTCTACTCAAGTGGAGATTCTAAAGCCATTTCATGCTCTGTGTCTCAACCTTTTGAAAACTGCTAATATACAGATCCCCTCCGAATTAAGAGCTTTGCATGACCTTGATGAAGACCCCAGTCGGCAGAGGCGATGCCAAAGCTTGAAGTATAACCGTCACAATAAATGCTTAGGAATGTGCGGCAAAGGATGCTGGTGTTGGAGGTGGGTGTGTGGTGATTGCTGCTGGAATAGAGGATGTTATGAACACGATCTTTGCTGCCGACATGATTGGTGGAGCACGGCATGTCTTTTGGCATTTGGCTTCAGTTGCTCCGGCTTTAGTAGATACCCAGGCTGCCTCTATTAGAAATGAATGCTACAAAATCGCAAATGAGGAACTTATACCAATTTTATTTTGGCGCTTTTGAAGCTTTTTGAAGAAAAGGCGGAGAATTTTAATTTGTATCTTTGATTGATCGCTTTACAAGTTGTTCGAATTTTTTTAAGTATGCATTAGCTTGAATTAATCAAGAAGTTTTCATGAGTCAGCCCAATACTGTTATTCAAACTAGCCATAATACCTGATGAAATAAAAAGCAAAAATTTTCAGACTACTACAAACATTGTACTCTGTGGCGTGAAATTAATAAATTAAACAAGTAATTTTCTAATTAAACGTTGGTTCAATTTTAATGTAAATTAACCTATCTGTTATATGCAAATGCCCAGATCACGTTAAAAATGGAAAGTAGCAGCTTCACATACGTCATATTGGTAACCAATAGGCCACTTCCGAGTTCCAAAAACCCTCACTTTCAAAATGAGGCTATACTAGGTGCACAACCTTTCTTGTGAAAATGAGTTTTATTTGCATGAGAATGAAAAATGATTTCCATATCAAAGGCTGAGCACCTAATTAACCCATGGAGGTCCTTCACACTAAACAATTCCAGAAAAAAATGTATATATCATTAGCAACTTCTGAATACATGCAGGGCCAATGACGGTCTCGAACAGAAGTGGCTCGGTGGCTCGCTAGTCAAGATGAGACAGATGAGTCTTTATAGAACGAGAAAGATATAAGACATATAAGTGTAAGCAGAAACTCATAAGGGGTTGAACAACCCCTTATGAGTTTCTGGTATAAGACAAACATAAAAGACACATAAAAGTAAAATTTCTAAAGAGCAAGTGAAACTATATATTTTAGTGGCTCGGGGGCTCGTCAATCGATGTTAGAGTTTTAAAGAACAAGAAAAGTATATGTTTTAGTGGCTCGGCGGTTCGGTTGCTCAGCCGAGGTTAGAGTTTTAAAGAACGATAAAGGTGCAGCCGGTGGCTCGTCAGTGACTGCCGAGCCGCCGAGACACACGAACGAATATATACCTAGAAAATTGGCCCCGTTTTCTGTAGTTATGCCAAAAATTCAAGTCATGTCAATTCCAAACTAACTGGCTGAATAAGAATTTTATCTTTGGAGTTAAAAACCCCCTCGAGCCGATCGGGATCTCGAAAAGCGGGCTAGCAGCCTTCCATATAGCAAAGCAAAATTTTATAAATATAAATAGGCCTACCTTCTGTAATCGCAATTCCAGGTAAACATGCATTCGTACGCAATTACGAATCCTTGATTACTGCTAGGTGAATACTGTCTTCAGCAACAGGGTCCAATGCAACCTCGTTCTTAGGGTTCGAGGCAAGAAGCAAGAGAGTGAAACCTGAGACTGAACAAGGTTGGGTCTAACGCTTTCTTTAAATCAATTAAAATACCACGAGGGAACCGGCGTTTAACAATCTGATTAGTTTTTATTGCACAATGCCAGATTTACAATTTAAGCCATACAGTGCTATCCAAATTCTTCGATAGAGCAGGTCATCCTAGAAAATATAACTTTTAAAAAATTTTGTTAAAATTAGATAAAAGTGATAAATGTATTGGTCTATCATGATCATTATTCGCATCATCCTTTTTTTTTTTTTTTTAGCTGGAATATACATGCAATCCCGTGGCGATATAACTGATATTGAAATATATAAAGTTTGAGCAAAATATGTGAAAGCATTATCGATATATTTTACTTTTAACGTAAGGGAATTGAATATGGTTAAATTTCATTCTTTAATATAAAAACGAAACGATCATTGGAATAACTTTAGCCTATTTCGCATAAAAAGAAAGATTGTACCGCTGCCTGGTTAGCTCAGTTGGGAGAGCGCCGGTCTACTGAGCGGGAGGTCGCGGGTTCAAACCCTGTCCGGACCAACACTTGGGGTCTTTAATTAACTGACCAGAAAGTGCTGCCTTTGCGTGACATGTCAGGGTTCTTACTCTTTTGAGCTCCTTAAATTCCATGACTTTTTTCATGACCTTTTCAAGTTTTCAAGACCT
Source organism: Porites australiensis (assembly GCA_022179025.1). NCBI lineage: Eukaryota > Metazoa > Cnidaria > Anthozoa > Scleractinia > Poritidae > Porites > Porites australiensis. Next base: position 357,630 of record BOPM01000166.1, on the reverse strand, counting down.
TAGGTTTAGATGTCACTTTCAAAAATTCTCAAAATTTTCCTTGTTTTGGAGTATTTTTTTTATTTGTTCAGGGCACATTCATGTGACTTTTGAGGGAAAGGCTAAGTGATTTTGCAGTGATAGCCTTATATGTACACGCAAAAAATAGCAATCATCTTCGATCACATTAAAGAGCCGTAATGGCTCTTGATCACAGTAGTTTAGGCCTGGAAAACAAATTCTTGAAAAACAAATGAGGCCGAATTTTTTTGCTTTCGACAAGTTTACTTTACAAAATATTGCCAACAAATTACCAAATTTTTTGGGATGGGTAGATTTACTTAGCTATGGGGCTCTGGCCCACGAGCGCGCGTGCGGAGCTCCGCTGTAAGGTACCACAAGTGTAGGTTAGTGGGAAAACAAGGTAACTGATAAATGATGGTTGGGCCGGGATCGGATCATTTGTATCTCGGAAAAGTATTGTTCTCTAACATTTTCAGAAGTCTACAGTATATCTTGTGCGGACTGGAAGTTTATACGGTTTGAATGAAGAGAGTGACCATCATATCCAGTATTGTTAAAAACATAGATGGCTTAAAATAAAATAAAAAATCCAAGATAATGCCTTGTTGACTTTTCAAAATGTTAATTTATCAAAGATTTATTTGGCGGCGTGTTTGTCTTTCCCGAGTTATGATGACCTTGTGTTCAGTGTTAAATAACAAGAGGGATGCCGCGGTAATGAAATTCAGCAAATTTTACTTCAAAGTAAATTAAGTCAATTCACTTGTCGAGGAAGTAATAAAATTAATCCGTACGACTTAGTAAGCAACAATTTTATATCTCAATTATTACGCTTGTCAAAGGAAGATAACGTGCAGTTGATCAAAGTTTACTTTTAGGGTTATTTTGCCTCAAATGTAAAAATATAGATAGAGACATTTGTCGGCCACGTTTGCTATTTCGCCCCTTTTCCGCCTTTCTGCAACAAAGTAAACAGGCTGTTATATATCCAAGATTTCATTTTTGACGATGTTTCCGTATTATTTTTGTTCTCGTGTAACAACGATGTTAGAAAAATTCATTTTTCAGGAAATTTGTGAAATTTTATGAATATAGGTTTTAGTAAGAGATATTTTGTGATAAATTTACCAAATTCGTTTGCGTAACTGAATGTCTGAATTAAAATTCTCCTAATTAAAGCGCTCTTTGTTGCCGGTTAAAACGCATTTGCTAACCCTAGAAGCAGTTTGCGAATGATAACTGTCGATAGCTGCCAAGTGTTGAACTCAATCCAATCAAGCAAGTCAAGCAAGTGTCATGCCTTCGGGCACATTTGTCAATCAAAATTTCAGAAAATACGAACAAAAGATGAACAAAAGATTGCATTTTAAACTTTTTATCTTAAATCGATCGTAAATTTCGGAACAAATTTAAATTGTCTATTATTCTATCGGTAGAGTTACTATGGCATATTCGAAGGATTGATCGTTAAAAGTGAAAATACAGGTTGTTTTAAAACACAACGGCTCAACAGGTTAAGGAAAAAGGCGAATCAACAAATTATATGAAGCAAAGAAAATGGTCTGTGTTGAGAAACGCTTAATCTTTTGTCTTCAGGTAGAATATTTATGACATAAAACCCCTGCTAAATCTAGAATTTACAGACTTCATATCCAACAGCTTTGTAGCTTTGAGTGTATTGTGGTCTGATATCATTTTCACAAAAGGACTTCTTTAGGGGGTTTGAAAATACAAAACAACAGGTTTTATAATGACTAAAATATCGAAACAAAACCTAAAGATGTTAATCACCTGCTAAATACAACAGAATGAAAACAAACACTAAAATCGCTAGTTTCACAAGAAAAAGAAAGGTTCTATTTAAAGAATAGCTCTCTCCGTGTATTCCAGTCGTATTATTCTCTCTTTTACTCGTTGATTCTCCCGCGAAAAATTAAATGAACGCGCGCGCTCGTGCCACGATATGCAAATTACACGCGCTCTTTGTCCGTTGATCAAAAGTGACGTGTACTGTTTTAACAATACAATATTTTCTCAGCTGACGAACACGCAATAAACCAACCAAACCGTTTTTATCTAGCATCAACAACCAGAAAAATTAGTCACAGTTTTGTAGGCTTCTACCAGCGAAGGTAAACAGTTTGGAGTGAGTTGACTTTCGAGGATGGGGTATGGACTTAACCGGTTTGTCACTCATGTGGATCAGAATTTAATTTGTAGTATTTGCGCGGGGGTCTTGGAAAATGCCGTCATTACGCCTTGTGGTCATTCATTTTGCGATGAATGCTTGCATATCTGGCTCAATCGACCTAACACCACGACATGTCCTTCTTGTCGATCCGACGTTTCTGATCACCATGTAATTCCGGTTTTGGCTCTCCGAGGAGTGGTAGAGGGACTTACCGTTCACTGTGACAACGAGGAGAACGGTTGTAAAATGGTTTTAAAACTAGATAAGCTTAAAGCACATTTACAAGTGTGTGAATTTGGCCTGATCGAGTGCGGAGCCTGCGGAAAGAGCGTCAAGCGACATGAGTTACCAGACCACCACTCCGAATGCGAAATAATCAAAGATTTGGTTGCGAGACACAAGAAAGGTACAAAGGAGGAACCGACCATTGATGGGCTTACAAGGCAGATCGCTGTGCTGGAGTTGGATTTAAACAAAACAAAAAGATCATTGATGGAATCGGAAGGGGATGTGCGACGTGTAAAAATAGAACTCAGAGAATTACAATTCCAGTTGGAGATGAGAATGTATGACGAGAATAGCGAATTTGATCCTGACTGGGACCCCGATTACAACTACGGCTACTCCCCAGCAAGCATCGCCCAACTCGCCAGCCTCGTTATGCGCTATCTACTGAACAAGCCCTACTATGTCGACCGAAATCGCATTTTTAACGCGGTTAAACGATGTTATGATTATTACCGCGGTTACGCTGGATATTCACAAGACGTCCATATGCTCTTGGCTACTAGTTACGCCAGCAACTGGTTCACCGAGAACCAAAGATCAAACTTTGATTCTTGGCTGCGAAATTTGGCGCGGGAAAGGCTATTGACATCTGGCTAGATGTTACGCGGAAGTTTTAAGAATTTAGATGTGATTGTATCAACGCTTTCAGGCGCTAAATTTGCATTTTTTTCCTTAAATTATGAAACAATTTTGTTGTCAATAAAGAAAGAAAAATTTTCAGTGAAATGCACAGTTAAAATAATTTCACCAGATATTTGACGGTTTGTATTGATTAAAAGATTTTAAAGCGCGTTAAATCCCAGTCAAAGAGAATAATTAGGCGCTGTCGGTTCTGTAAATTAAAGTTATTTAAATGAACGATACCCTAGTGTTGTGCAAGCTAATAAAGTGAGATCGATTAAAATTACACCCAAAAGAAAGCTGTTGTGTTTTTGCCGAGAATGGAAAAAAACAATAATAATTTGACAAATGATGAGTTTTCAATAAATGGGAAGGGATTTAAATCTAATGAATCTTTCCATTGTTCATGAGATTTGGTTTTAAATGTTTGCTGGTTGGAGCCCCTTTAATAAGACTACGAACGCAAGATTGAAACAGAATAACCTTCTAGAAACAGAAACCTGAATTTAGAAAACGAAAATTTTGCACCCGTGTCTCTGTTCAAAATTTGCATTTAACTAAGGATCAAATGACAGGAAAATGTGTGCCATTCACTAAAACTCGATTTATAAATCCAACGAGAAAATAAAAGGGACGAGTTGACAAAACAACCTTACCGTGAACTTCCCCAAAAAAAGAAAAAACAGCGCAGATGAAAAGTTGAAATATTTGACAATACACTTGTTTACCTGTCAAACAAAGTTGTCGTAACTTTCAGTTTTGCGCGTCAAATTGACAACTGCAGCGATCGCTTACAGCTGAAGAGGATGCAATTATCCTGAGCCTCTTTTGCTGCTAATGCTTAACTCTATCGAACGAAGAACTGAAACAGGTACATTTTCAGTGTTGCCGCGAGTATTTCGGTTTCTTGGGTTGGTGGCGGTGGTGTTTGGGGTGGGAAATATTTTTTGTGCAGGATTTAAACTTAGTTGACACGACTAATAAGTAATTTACTACCATTACTCGGAGTTTTTAATTTATAGTGAGCAAATTAGAGAGAAAAAAAAAGCAAAAAAATATGACGAACTCGGTTTTAAGGCGCGATTCAGTATATCGTTCTTCACATGAAGCGAAACAAATTCAGGAGTGATAGTGAGGTATAAAAGTTCAAGCGAAATACGAGGTCTAAACCAGGCCCAAATATGATGATATTTTTTGTTCTCTCGTCCACACGGCAGCAAATCTAAACTTTCACTACAAATTTTACAGCTTTTAAGGCATTGTTCGTACCGTAGCAGGAGCGAGGACTTTTGATTGGATGAGCAGTAGCAAAGCCAACAGCAAATATTTGGTGTTGTCGATATTAAGGGTTTTCCTTATTACAATCTTCTGGCTTACTATTAAAACGTGAACGTACGCTTTTATTTAAAGTGGACGTTCTTAACCGGATGAAATGTTTTTTTTAATCAATTTGCTTCGGAATTCGAGGCTTTTTTGATTCTTTTCTGATCGTTAATGTAAACCTATAAATTGCTCCTTAGATTTGTTTGAGATCAATAAAACATTCATACGTGCTTTCGTGGGAACAAAGGGAACACAAGATAGACCGACAGAAGGCGGCTGCTATTAAAAACCCAGGTAGCCACCTTGTCTGCTAGTGATAAAAATAAAACGGAAATTGGTTTTGAAGTTGTAAAAGCAAAATTAGGTTTTTCTAAAAATCCAGGGGCGACAGCGATAGCGCTGTCGGTGTAGTCTGCGAGTAGGCTCATTTGTGCGATTTGGTGCAACTAGTGCAAACACAGAAAACACTGAACAGTTTTTCTTGCCGAAGTGCAAGCTTTCGGGGGACGGGGGTAGGAGAAAAAGTTCTCTCCTCCCCACCCCCGCCCTCGCCGCCAGGAGCACACCTTTCTGGGCACTGTAATCTAGGGCTTTCCTCAAGTAGCTCAGCAACTTTTTGGCAACTTCTTGTATTTCGAGCAACTCTTTGCATTCTGAGCAATTTCCCTAGTCATCTTCCAAATCAGAGATTTCGAAGCGGCTTTTAATGCTTAAATTGGCCTTTCCTCCATATTTCACAATGTTTTAGTAGACAATTTATGAATTTCCTGTAAAAAAGGAGCCAAATCCCCCCCCCCCCCCCCCCCCAGGGCAGAATCTTGGACGCAAGATAAAAAATAGCTGGGCTGCTCGGTCAGCGGTTTTTAGAGAAAGTGGAGGAAGATTCACACCCGACTGACTTGAGTGTTTCGGGTGAAGGTCATTCAACAATTTTATTGGCTCATTACATTTTTGCGGTTTTACTTGAGGACAAAGTTATTTAGCAACGCTGGTTACGCCGGAGAGTTGCACAAAAATACTTAGAAATCTTACTTTTGTTCTACAATTTGCATATTTTAGCATCAGACCAAAAAGTTTTCGTGTTTTCGAGAACCTTTTGAACAACTCTCGTCGCAAAAACCAACTTTTGATTGTTTTTTTGAGCAACTTTTTGAGAAATTACTGATCTCGGCTACTGAAATCAATGGATCCTTCCACGAATTTTCAACTTTTGACATCGACCAGTTAGGTAAATATTTTGCGATATTAAGTTTGTCCTTGGCTATATCATCGCTGGCTTTAAACAAATTACTTACAAATTTTGGAAAGTTTACAGTTTACCTATCATAAGCCGCTCTTCAACAATGTACATTTGCGATGTTCGCCTACCGGTCCTTACAAAAACTCGAAAAAATCAATGGTCCATTGGCAGATTAGTTTTTCAGATCAGTCTGAAGACGTTAAATGATGTAATAATCCCCGCAATCAATTACTCCTATTAGTAACCATTCAGGTTCTATTTACAACCGCATGTATCACTTGAAACACCAATATCTAAAGCCTCGTCCACACGTATCCGGATATTCTTAAAAACGGAGATTTTTTCTCTGTTTTCAAAAAAAATAAAAATAAAGTAAAATAATAATAATAAAAAAAACGCTCGTTCACACGTAACGTATTCGAGTCGGTGCTGCATGATTTATGAGATCACCGTATTCGAAAACCTCCGTTTTCGTCTGTTCACACGAAAACGATAAGGCGGAATGTTCAAGTCTCTTCTCCGGAGAGCTTTTTGAAAATGCATTTTCGGTGACCGTTTTCACGGGTACGCGTGGACGGTTGGCCAAAACATACAAAAAAATCTCCGTTTTCAAAGAAAAAGGGATACGTGAGGACGAGGCCAAATTGCATAAATAAACACATAAATCCTTTACTTGCTCATTCAAATGAACAGTTATCAGATCGTGTGTTTCATACCGCAAAGAAATTACACTATCCCACTGTATCGGCTTTGACCATCCTAGCCTGTGTACAGCCGCCCCTTCCATCAGGAAAATCCCTTTCTCAAGGGGAGAGGGTAGCTCTAGACAGTCTACGACTGTCCATCCCGAGCCCTAGAAAAAGTGTTTATGGTCCATCGCCACCAATTTTAAGCTTGTAAACATGTCATGAATGAGTAGCAACTATTGAAGCGTTTTTAAAAGCCTTCGGGCACTGAAACTACAATAACGAAGAATAAAGAAAAATTAATGCTGGAAGGGGAGCATACTTTTTTTCCTTCTGCCCATTGTTTACCTAGTTAAAACATTTTGCAAGAAAAATGATAAGAAACATCTAGTTTTAGATAAGAAAAGTCCCTTCTTTTCATTGCCTGAACAGTGTCAAGAGAAATGGTACAAAATAAAAAAATGTACCCTACCATATATAAATTACAAATGAAGGAATTAACTTTCAGTAAAAATTTCCGTCCGTGACTATACAACAAAAAGTATGGAAATGGTATAAGAATGAAATTTGTGACACATAAGATAGTCACACACTAGGATGCATGCTAAAAATAATTTCAATTTAAGAAAAGCCTAAATTTCCTTTAAACTTACTTGTGCAACGTGAAATTGTCAGCAAGGCTTCATTTTAGTGTTTCCCCTACTTCTTATGTTACAAAATTTGCAAGGCTAACCAATTGATGATTCAAAGCTCTGTGGCACTGTGAAAGCCATCAAGAGAATGATGCAAGAAAAGGGGCAATACCCCTTCACATACTTCTGCCATGCAGCAACACTGTTAGGCCACTAAGAGACATGTGGCAGGAAATATTGTTGTTGAAACTGTTGCATAATAAACATGACACCACATTTGGTGACTTATAAGTTCTACTTGGTGACACTCCTTTTTCCTAGTAGTTGACGCAGCTTGTCATATCGCCCAGACACTGGTTGAATGTTACCATATATGGGATCCAGCCACATGACTCTATCCTCAAAGCTCATCTTCTGCAGCACTGTGCTGTTGGTGTAGAATCTTGATAGTGCCTCTAGTGGAAGCTGTACTGAGGGTTTAGGAGGAGGTGAAAGCTTTGGCTGAGTACTGGACACAGCCTCTAATGGCTCCTTCAGCCACCAGCCAAGACTGGTCTCAGGGAAATCATCTTCTTCTTCTCCATCACCTTGCTCACCTTCATCATCAGAGATCACCTCACCTTCTTCTAAGCTATTCTTCCTCTTTGTCTTTGATTTGCTTGTTAAACTGCCTCCTGAGGGAGGGTGATGTGAGGTGCCACTTGCACTGTGCTTTCTGAAACGTTTCAGAAGTTCCTCTTCTTCCGATCCACACTGAACCCCAGGGTGGGAGGGAGAGTAGCCAGTGTTGTCTTCCTGAGTGCTGTCTTCACCCAAATCATACTTTGTTCTCTTAACACCTGCAGATCCAAGCTCTACTGATGTATTCTTTCCACCTGTAAGAGGATAAACAACGAAATCATGAAATAACATTCCTAACCTTTTAAACTCACTACAAAGCAAGAATGTTTTCTTCCACAGAAAATTACAAAGTCAGAGAAAAAACAATCTTCAAGACAAAATCAAATGAAAACCCTGATGTTGTTACATCAATCCCCACTAAAATGAAACCCTACTGGCTCTAAACAAAACTCAGGTTTAACTACTCTCCTTTCCAGTTATAGTAATATGTATGGGACAGGATCTCAATATGAAATAACCCTGGTATAATGAATCAATCCATTATTCATTATTGCTTGCTATTATTACTTTTTCAGTGCTTTGGCATTTCACTGTCTATTTCAAATGAAACACATTGGTTATTAGTAATAATTCTTTTTACCATCTTCTTCAACTTCCATATCCTCCTCTTCTCGGTCCAGCTCTGGTCTTTTTCTTTTCTTGGTTTGATTCAATGTTCCCCTGTTTGCAAGTCCTCTTGTGTGTCTGAACATAGCTGCTAAGTTTTCAATATGCTGATGCATCTGCATCGGTGGAAATCCCATCTTAGCTGAGTTGTCTCTTACACCTAATGGAAAAAAGTGTGTGGCAAGCCTGAGCTATCAGTCAGAAAAATTGCAGAGAGCCCAACTCTCTAAATCTGCAAAAACAAGGGTTGCCGGCAAATATGTTCTGTGCAAAAACTTTGATGTTTCTAGTTTTGAAGGGAAAAGGTAAAGTTGTAAGGTGCTACCAGATGCTGCTAAACCCTCTCAATAGTGATCATAGTCAAGTTTCTCCCAGTAGTAACCAAAGATGATCAAACAAACAGGTTATGAGAATTAAAATCAAAGTTTGGGATTTTCTCCCTATCAAAAAAAGCAAACATCCAGAGACCAGAAGAGTTTGTCTTACACAAATATTGGGGATTTCAATCCCCAATATATAGCTGCTTAAGGGGTCATCTGTGTTCAGAAAACTTTTTGCTCTAGCTTCACAAGGGTCCACTGGTGATGGAAGAGTAAAAAATTTATTTTGAATTTAACTAAAGTTTGTGTGAGCCTGGTAGCCTCAAACTCAATTTTCTCCTTGTAAAATATTGTCAAATCCTCCGATATACCTGAATTGAATGACTTTAATAAGCTGAACAAGCTTTCTAAAAATGCTACAATGGTAAATATTTCACCTTCTGGAAGAGGAACATTGAATCCAGGATACTCAATAAGAGAAATGTGAACATCATCTTCTTCAACCACGTAATCATCAATGTTACCATCCCCATCATAAAGAAGTAAGCTTGGTCTTGCTGCCTTTGGTAAATACCCCGGGGGATAACCACGATATCGCATTCTATAAATGTACAAAGGAAGGTCTTCTTGACCAAGTCCAAGGGCTTCTTTAAGGTTGTCACTTATTGTTCCTGGTTTAAACTCTTCAAAGCGCTTTTCAACTGATTCTTTACCATGGTACCTACTTTTTGTGGATTTTAAGTTACCAGTTATAGGGGAGACAAATTTATTGACAAACTCTCTCTTATTTGCACTAATTCTGGCAAAATCTCGGGGTTCAGGGCAGTCTTGAACATTGTGGCCAAAGTTGCCACAGTTAAAACAAGCTCTGCTTTGTTTTATCTTTACCCTGGGCGTCTCTTCATCTTGGGGCAAAACACTGAAATAAACCTGTTCATATTTTGGAATATTCCATCCGTCACTAATGTTAGGATTATAGTCAATCAGAGGAAGCCCACAACAGTCTATGCAGTATTGATCGTAGTACTGAAGAGAGCTTATAACAGCCATCGAGGGATTGCAACTATCACCTTGGCTGGTAAGCTTCTCCAGTTCATAATTGAGTTCAAAGATAGATGGTGGAAAATTCTCGCTACCAAACGATTCTCTCTCGTCGCCATTCTCGGAGTTGCGTTGCTGTAGCGATTGCACAAAATCCTCGACTTTCTCTCTGTTTCTTATTGATGCCCTGTTATCAAAAAAGACTGCCTGAAACAGAGGTAAACATGCTTCCGGCGTTGAACTTTCGCTTCCCCTTGTTGGAGCATGAGCGACCTTCAATATACTGATCAAAGTTTTCAGAGCTTTCTTCAGGCGTACATTCTCTTCTTTTAAGGATTTCGATGACCTTTTCTCATTGCAGCCCCCGCTTTCTCCTATGACGGTCTTTTTCGCCTTTTCTACCTCAAATTCTTTGAAAAGAAGATCTTCACCGAAGCAATCGTCTTCGCCCGCCATCTTTGAAATGTATTGAGTCCCAGTTTTTGCTCGTCCACCCCCCGTGACGAGGCTCACCTAGAGGGTATGCTGTGTAAGCCGAACAGTTTATCACAGATTTTACCTAGAGGTTTCTTGACAGTGCGCTAAAAGTTAGCAAGCCTTTGTTGTAGATCGTGGCAGATGATGCTATATCGTCTGCAATGCTAAAACTTAACCCATGAAGAGACTCTGGTAAAAGGCTTGGGAGAGCAAGGCAGAGGTGGGGGGAGGGTAAGCCCTAAAATACGCTACCTAGCCACGCATGTGTGTTGGTACCAAAGGGTATCGTTTTCTGCCCTTTTGATCCAAACTGGGCATAGACTTAACAATGTTTAGGTCTGAAATACACGTTAAGGTAAAAATGAAATGTTATGTGCTCCCTCCAGAACCAGGGATTATCAGTCATGTGGTGTAAAAGAGCAACGCTGGCTGAAATTATGCAAGAAGTGCTCTGGGACAAAACAAACAATGGAAAATACCATTTTGAATGATATATAAAGCTTTCTTTGACTTGTTCCAATTTGTTTCTTGCATTCCAAGCATGGCGTTTTTGTACCATGTGACTGACCCACTCAATATCCCCTAATATCTTTTCGCACTAAAAGGCATGGTCTGAGGATCAACAAAATAATTGTATTTCAAAACTTACACAGTTTGTATTGGTGGTAATAAAAATTGTTTTCTAACATAAAAAGTCTGGAGAAAGTGTTTGAAGGATAGCAAAGAGTGAGGTACTAAAAAAAAAACTCTTGACTCAGAGCAAGGCACTAAGCCTTCATTGAGAGCATCGCCTAACCCCTGCAGTAGTAGTTGCTTTTTTATGAATCAGCTACTCTGGGTTTGAAAAACTTAACAAACAGCCGTGACCACTTGATATTCACATAACCGACAAAAGTTGCAAGTCTATAGAATAAAACAATGCTCTTTTGTCTTGTTGACTGCATTAAAATCAATTTATCCAAAATTTTTTGTCTTCAGTGAGTCTGTGTTAGGTGTCGCCTTGATAGGGTTCATCATCACTCTGAGACCAAGTATCACCATCATCATCTCCAAGGTTACCATCTAAAGCATCACTCACTTCACAACCCACGTCAATCGATAGAGGACAGGCCTGGGCTACATTACCTGTAGACAGAACAATAATTTAAAGGAAAAGCTTGTGACACAACAATAGTGCTTAGTTCTAACAGTAACACCTTGACAGCCTTATTCTTAGTTCAAAGTATTGCTAATAGTCACACCATGAAATATAAAAATCAAAAACTATTCAACAAAGTAGAAAACTTGAAATCTGATTGAAGATAATAAATTTATATGCAAACATTATTGCCAAAATTCAGGTCTGTGCATTCGCTACTAGCAGATAGGGCCTCTTTTCTCTGGTATTCAGCGAGTGTAAGTGCCCAAGGAGCCCATTTGCAATATTTTATAGCAATATTTGCAATATTAATTATTGCAAAACAGTACATCCCATTATCCTGAAAATTTGTGAAAGTAAATAAGAGTAAGTACAATGGAGCTCGATAAAAAGGATTATTTATGCTTTAAAAGCCAAACATAATGTCTAACCAAGGTTGATATTTCATCAGACATGGGTGATAAAGGATGACCAGCCATGGAAAATTGTCTAATGACTGTCTGTTGTTGCAGGTTTGGTTACAATATTAATCATTAAATACCGTAAAATTCCGAAAATAAACCCCGGGGCTTATATTTTTCAAAGGCCCTCTTTGAGGGGCTTATTTTTGGAGGGGCTTATCTACTGAGGGAAATTTGGGTTTTAAAATTGATTGGGCTAACCTTATAGTAGGAAGGAAATTTACTGTTTTTGCTTTGTTCTACTTTGTATTTGAGGGCAATTTCCAAGTACAAGCCCCCCAGGGGGCTTATATTTGGAGGGGCGATGTAACGGAGAGTTTTTGCATTATGAATTTGTGGGGCACATACATGTATTTGGAGGGGCTTATACAAGGAGGGGCTTATTTTTGGAATTTTACGGTATTACACTATCCCTTTAAGCCCCAGTATTTAAATACAAACTCTCCAGACTGATCTCCATACATTTCCTGCAAGAATTGATTAAGAGAATTTGATAGCAGATCAAAGCTTTTCCCATCAAGTGATTATTTTATTGATTCTCACAACATTTTCCTTTGATTATGTATTGATTTTATTGGGAGAAAATTGACTTTGGTCACTCTTGGGACTTAAAGGGTTACATAAAAGGCACAAACTTACAGACAAAGAAAGATGGTGCAAATCTTTTGCTGATATTTAACCTCGATGAAATTGCAACATTTCTTGATCCTTTTAATCTAAAAAAATGTATAAGGAGACAAAACAAGAAAATAAAACAGTCATTATGTAACAACAATGCACTTGGAAAGCTCAACTGGTTTGTGAATTTTTAAATTGAAAAATGAAGTATACTAGGAATGGATTAGACTGAGGCTTTGCAAGTGAAAAAAATCATTCCCAAACGCATCATAACTGGTTCTCATATTGATTATTTATGCTAGGATTTCAAGGACATAATGATGACCATGAGTGTAATCTTGGTAAGAATAAAGAAATTTAAATAAATAATTTAACAGGCAGGTTTATAATAATAACTCTACTCACAATCCACTCTCAGTACTAACAAATGATTTCAGCTGTGGCGATGAAGAGGCTAACATAGATCCTGTTGAGTAAAATAAAGAGCATACCATGTGGCACAAAAGTTTTGCAGGAGTTTATTTTTGCGGATTGGCGATTTTTTGTTTTTTGTGGGAACTAATTTTTGCGTTTAGGACAGATTGGTTTTTCTTGCTGGGAATTGTACTATGGTGGGGGTACGAATTTGCGTGTACGTCCAAGGGTTAAAATAAATGAGAAATGAATGTACTCCCTTTGCATTACAAGTAGCTAGACCTTCGTGTTGCTTGGATGACCATGTAAAATGCCAGTCCTATTTCCAGTTGGAGATCAAAAAAGAGTGTCCCTAGTCAATACTTTTGTGATAAGTGTATTGACACTCAAATAAAGTGCATTTTTTTCTGTTAATATTAGGCCATTTTACACCCCTAATGATGCTGTGTATTACATAATTAACGTGTGCTTTTCTTACTATTGACTCTCTTAACCAAAAATAATCATGAAGTATTTGGTGACAATTTACTTGTTGACAATATCATTAGAATTACACTGGGAGACAAAAGGAGAATGCAGGTCATCAGACACCACAATGTACTGATCAGTGATAAAAAGGTAAATTCTCACAACTACCGTTGATATAGGTTGGGAACAACCACAGAATACTACAGAATGCAGGGCCACTTAGTTCAGTGAGGAAAGAGGCTTTAGTTTAGTTGACAGAAGGTCTAATAACTAGATTAAAACAACCTGATTTATAATCCGGTTAAAGGATATAACGTCGATAACGTCGGCTCATCATACAATGTTCACAAAATACAATCACTCCACTGCAGGAAAACTTACTTTGTGAAGTATGCCTCGTGATGCTTGAAGACAGCTGCAAAAGGTAATCATATGATTTAACTAAATCTTAAAACTGAAAACATAAAAAAGGTCAAAAAAAGACATGATCTCAGAGCTCACCACAGTTGAACGGGACAGAGAACGAATGCAACGTGCAGCTGTAGCCGCCATTTTGAAATAACCGCTGAACACAAACTCGCATGTTCATGAAGTAACATGGAAACGAGGTTACTTACTCGCCAAAAGGTTGATGGGAATTTATTAAGATGGCGGCTGCTGCACGTTGTGTTCGGACATTTGCGAGAGCTTCGGTTCAGATGTCGGTGAGTTGGCTTGATCAATGATGTTAGCATTTCTAATACAAATTCCCTAACGCTAAGATGTTTTTTTACAGAAAGCTGCTTTGTCTACGAACAGTATACCAAAAGGTATGTTGCTTATTATTGGTGTGCTGTTTACGGTGTGGACCGTTGTGGAGCTAACAATGTGAAGCAAATTATTACATAATCTAAAGTTATTTCTTTCACTTTTTAGCGAGAAGTATATCCTCTGCTGTTGGAAGATCTATTCTTGGAGACTGTGGATTGTAAGTATGCTTCCATTGCAGTTCCTTTGTATCTTGGATCGCCTCTCTCATTTTCTGTATAGATCAAAATATCAGCTGGGGCTACTTTTTCCATAGAGGGAGTGGAATCGTATGATAATTGTCTATCATGTTGCAAAAAAAGGGAAATTATCAACAAGTTCTAATGATATATTTGTATTTTATGTCAGTAGTATAATAAACTGGTGGTTTCATGAGGTGTATATCTGTCTGATTTCGTTAAAACGTGGCCACTAGGTTTTCGCCTGGCACCAGGCACAGCCTGGCTCCAGGCCAGCCCGGTGTCCAAAAATGTAGGGGGTGTGCCATCTTGGTGGGTACAGCTGGATAGCCCAGGGACTGCCTTAACAGTGGGTGGGTGGCTCAGGCCTGGGGGAAAAAAACTAGTGGGGTAGGGAGGGGGCTAGTTTGACACAACCCCTTCAGTAAGTAGCAGTGTTCACTAGAGGCTCTGGCTGGTACCGTAAGTACCTTGTTCTTACTTTGCCCTAGCTAGCTGAATCAGGCCTCTGCTGAGAATGATTATCATGATAATTACAGAGCTCAGTGGGAGGTCACTCCCACTTCAAATTCAGTGTCTATCCCTGTATATTGATCAAACTTTGTTGCTTACTTCGTTTTTCAAAATATCAATCTCTATCTCTTGCTGCCCTTGAGGTGAAGTGTGCATGATACTTGCATTCCCTCACCATCCATTTGCTTATTTGCTTATTTCTGGTTATTAGCTTGGAGCTCCTGATAACTCGCCCTCCCAATAACTCGAACATTTTTGGATTTCCCTTGGTTCAGGTTATCGGGATTCTACTGTAATTTTTATGGATTTGGCTAGGGGTCACCTTCTTAGTGGTCCTTTAAGAAACCCTGAAGATTTGTTTGTTTGTTTTTCTTTGTTACAGACTCAACACAATAGCCAGAGATAATCTGTGTAAAAATCTAGCCAGAAGACACACCAGACTGTCAGCGGCTGTCAGTAAGTTTATACATTTTTTACATGTGTGAGTTCATCATATGACATTTCAAAGAAACATACTGGAAGTTCTTAGTCATAGCCATTATTATAATCACACGTGACTTGGACAGGATGCAGTGGTGCAGTTCCATATAATTCCCCAACACAGGGTTGTTACTAAGATTTGAAGTTGCTGGGTAAATACAACAAGTAGGCGGGGAATCAAACAGCTAGGAATTTCTTTCGGTTCTATTTTCCTTCTATTTTCCTTTGAAAGTAACTGGGGAAAACCTTCATAGTAGCTGGGGGAAATCCCCGGCCCCCTCCTCTTAATGACAGCCCTGCCAACATCTACATCTTCCTCATATTCGAAACATTTCCCATCCGCAAAAAATGAGCTGAAATCCTTCTTCAGCAATAAAAGTCAGAGAAGTTTGTTTTTGAAGCAGGTTTACCCTTAAGTATTGATGATAACAAGGTACTTCATTGTTGTGAAAGCATTTTGATAGTCTCTCTTTGTGATGGGCCTGCAAACTAGTTTTACTCTGATCGGATTTTCTTTATCAAGATTATTGGCATTTTAGTGTATGACAATTGTAATATATTAACCCATTCGCCCCTGAACCGCCCGTAACCGCCCGTGCGGATCCAGGTCCTTTCTACCCTTTGTGACGTCATCAGTTTTAACGGTCAAGGACAACTTTCTTCGCTAACTTGTGCAGAGTGAAGAGATCTTTCAAACCATACCAGAATGAGCACAATTCAGTCAAGGACACCGGAGAAAGAAGCAAAAAACCACGTGACAAGGACCTGAAAATCTCCATGAAAATCTTGTTCCATTACCCACCTACCTTTCCTTTCACCTAATCCTAAGATCCTAAAAGCTTTCCTAAAAACTCTTCCCACCAAAATGAAGCCTACTAAATGCCCAGCAAGAGAAAAAAAAAATGAGGCAAGAAAAGCGAAAAAAGAAGGGAGGAGAGAAAGCGAAAAGTAAAAGTCAAGACTGCTGTGTCACTTTTAAACCCAAAAACTATGTCGAAATTTTGCTTTCTGCGCATGCCCGAACTTCGCAAGCTGATATTTTGCATCTGGATCAGAAGACCGTCAAGTGTACGACCTGTAAACTGGTTTGTGGTAAGTTTTAGCTCTTTATAGCACGACAGTGACCAGAAAACCACTCGACTAGCTTCAAAACGCGTTTTTCGGCAAAATCTCCAGGAGCGAATGGGTTAATAAGCAACCTTTTAGAAAAGGTGTACGTCGAATAATTTTCTGGCAAAGCTTAAAGGCATTTTGTTTTTTTTTTCACATGACTCGTCACTGAATAATGTGCCTTTAATGTTGCATGACAGAGTTTATTTGCTCTTGATCTCAAAGTCCAGTCAACTGCTTTCAGAGCCCTGTTCCTTATTCTGTAAATTATTATTTTATGGCGGAACATTATGGCTTGAGCAAGCTTTCTAATACTATTGAGAATCGTTAGAAGTGAAGGGGACCCGCAAATGGTAATTGAAAGTGCAAAAGAAAGAGGTGCTGTCCCCCACCTCAATCATCCACAGATAGCTTGTGTGATCTTCAACTTATGTGGTTTCCAAATGGAGAGCTTGCTTTCTGGCCACGGGACATTGGGGCTGCAAACAGCTTGCTGTTCACCTTACCAGAGGAACTAGAGTCTTGTCCTCTTTTATTAAACTTCATTACTTCAAAATCTGAGACGTGAATGTGATGCCCTGAGATTCTTTCAACTTTATCCCCTGATGCCAATAATATATAATTTCAAACACTGTCATTAAGGTGCTGTTTGCATAGACAAATCACATGATGTAATATATTCTGGACATTATATATGGAGAGTGAGGTCATTTCAGGGAAATCTCAGACCGAGGCCTTGATATATGTCAGTACATCAAGGCCAAGGTCTGAGATTTCCCTGTAATGACCAAAATGGACAAGGTTAATAAGTTATTTATTATATGGCCTTTTCATTATTGACCCGGAGCCTGCGATCAATTAAAACCAATTACTGGTCAGTGGATAACTTTAAAAAAAAACACATCACCTCAGTGAGGTGCACACTTGAGCCCACAATAGCGTCAGGTGACACTGGTCAGCAGATACCCTTTTTGACAGCTGTCAATTGACCATAACATGGATGTCCATAACAATGTCCACTATCAAGTTAAACACAGATTGTATATGTCTTGGACACCTAGCTAGTAATGCCAGGTCATTACAAGAAAATAATGCCCGTTTATTAAAAGAAAACAGCCAATCAGAGCGTGCGTACTATTGTAGCTAACACATCCTCAAGACAACTATTGGAATTCATATTCATCTACTTCCACGGCTATTAGAGGAAGTCATAAATGATTGTGTGCTAATTGCAGTTATTTTTAACTCAAATTTAGATCAAATCTGGTTTACTTCTGTGGCTGATATAATGTGTGAAGAGGATGAGGGAAATGGGGATGATGAAATTGCAACAGAAGTTGTATCAGATGAGGATGAAATATTGAGAGTTTGTCATACCCTGAAGGCCATGTGACGAATGTAATCTAACAGATTTGCAGGCAGTCGGGGGATTTAAAACTGTAAATGCATGAAAATGGCCTTGTCATCACTCTGCAATAACAGTGTTCTTTCGAAGATTGAAGTTCCAGTTAGTCACACGAAATTAAAGTACACGTAATGAAATGAACCAATCACAACTTGTAGCAAAGTGAAACTAACCAGTGAAGACTGTTGGAACATGCATTAAACTAAAGTTTGAGTTGACTTGCATCATGAGGTTACTGAGCAGTACTTTTTAGACCTGTAGCACTGTTGCTGTTAAAGGGGATTGCAAGTTTTGAGTCTCAGCTAGATGCAAACGAAAGCTGCCAAACAATGCTTTCCTTTAGTACTTTGTATGGTACTCTACAAAGTTTTGATTTTGTGTTCTCTTGGAAGCAAAATTTGTCCTTTTTAGTACCCTCCAAAATAACTGGCAAAGAGGTTTCATTTCAGTTGTCATTTCAGTTTATCCAAGGCTATTAGTAAAGTCCATAATAAATTTCTCTCAATTTTGTTGCGATTTGTGATTGGTTCAGTTACTATTACGTATCACTATTACTGTGGCTTACCTGAGAACACTACTTTGGTAACAGACAGTTTTTCTTTTTTTACGTTTGGAAGCAAAGTTTAAGGCATTATTTTTTTAATTCCCATAGGTTTCGTGGTGCTTAATCCACCTCCCCTGGTAGAAAACTGCGAGACAGATGATGACAGTTTGGAGGCGGTTTGTGGAGATGATGACGAGACATTTTCGTGCTGTAAAGATACAATACCGGGGCTCTGAAAACCCCGAAATTGTAACAAAGAACACGAACTTTATTATTTACCTGTCAAATGTAATTATTGTTTTTATTCTCTGTCTGTAAATCAGTTAGATGACGGTTTGTATTAAAGATTGTCTTTTATCTCTGTTATAGTTTAGTTCCTCGCCTGCGTTTCAGCCAGCCCACGCATCGTCTCGACCATTAGTTTAGTCTTTATACAGGTGGTTAAGACTGTCTGCGACACAGGCCATGAAGTCCCTAAAGACATCTAAAGCAAAAACACAATGTTGACAACAGATTTGTGACCTTTACCTATGGCTTTATTTTAATAAATTGCTTGAAAAACGATTTGCAGAATCCCCTGTAGAATCTTTTATAGGCTCAAAGCCTGGCGCGCCAAAAACGCTAATGTGAACTGAAGTCCTTTACGCAGCTTGCGTACTGATGCTCTCATAAGTCCTGGGCGTATACAACTTCGTAAGGGGTTTTAGAAGGGCTTATAAACGGGTGATCTTGTATCCTAGAGGACTTTTAACAGAATAGAAAACGGTAGCCTGCGAACACATCCGTTTCCCCTCACTCTTCGCCGCTGGGGAAACGTCCTCAGCGGCGAAGAGCGAGGAGAAACGGATGTTTTCGCAGGCTAAGAAAACGGAAGCGTTTTAAAACGAGCTACATAGCGGTGCTGATCAAAATATATTTTTTTAATTTACTCGCTTTTTAAGCTTCAGAACGTCGTAAAAAAAATCGAATTCATTTCAATACAAGCTAGAGGGAGGGCTTATAACGGGGTGTATCTTTTTTTGTGTGAAAGGTAGATGGGCCTATGACTGGGAGGGGGGCGCTTACAATAATTAAGCGGAAGTTTAAGGTATCCGAGTGGCCACAAGGAAAAAGTTCTCTTGGTCATGTATTATTGACCAAGCTTGTTTGGTCAAGTAGAGGGTCAGAAAACGCAAAATAGGGAACTACAATCGGGGACAAAATTAGACTCTGCCAGGAGCCCATAACTCGGAGCGAGCAACTCCCATACCAGGTCAATGTCACGGCGTTTTAGGGACGGACCATTAGAAAAGTTATGCGGCGGGGGAGGGGAATTTTCGAGCCGCAGGAATTTTTTTCGTTACCAAATTCCTTGCATGAATTTTTTTTAGGCCATAGCATGAATATTTTTTAGGATTAATTGGCGTGCAACTTCGCCCCCCCCCCCCAATAAGTTTTCTAATGGTCCGTCCCTTAGAATTACGGACCAGTGTATTGTTAGACACATTTTAGGGCACTTTCTCCCGCAATAGAATCTCCACTCCGTCGATAAGCACATTCGAAGGATGAGATATCAAATAGGAAAACAAATATCATTTTTAGGTCTGTTCGTTTTACTGACTAATTTATGGACTTTTAATACCGTAAATAAAATAGTCTGCTACACAGCCGTTTTTAGTGTCGTCACGCAATGCTCCTCCCCACTTAGTGGGGAGCAACGTTGCGTGACGACACTGAAAACGGCTGTGTAGCAGACTATAAAGATTAATTAAGAAACAAAAGACGGCTTTTAGCTGGGTCCTGGGACAAGGTTGCTAATCAACTGAAGCGTATATACTTATTCGGCATTTTACACCATTCACAGTTTATCCGCGCACGGTGCTGTACGAAAAGAACTTGACCTTTTTCTTTTGGAGATAGGTGGAAAGTTCAACATTTTCACATAAAGAAGACTGCCAAAATTGAGCGGAAATCTCAAGTAATCGGGGAAGAAGCAAGGTAATAACAATAAGCAATCAGTTACCTGGCCATATTAACACTTAGCCGCCCAATTATGCTTATTTCGTCGTTTTGATTATACAGTTGAGACCCGTAGTTTCTGTAAAATCAGGTTTCATTTTCCTTTATGTGGTCTCCAGCTTCTGGGAAACTCAAACGAGCGACCGGTCTGTCTGGAACCATATGGCCCACAGAGTGAAAAATTATTTTACGGTTGGTCCAAGCGCTTTAGTTGATCGCTCTATCAGTGCGTTAACTATTTCTTTCACATTCCCGGCTTCGCAGGCATTATTCCTACTCAATTCTCAAAACGAGAACTAAAATATAAATCCTTTGTTTTACGCCAAGAAATTGAAATCTTTGTATCTCTTCGATTGGCGAACCGCCGCACAAAACTTCACTCTCGCACCCACACAAACCGCCAGCTACGCAGGCTAAGTTGTTGGCAATCAATCAGGGGCACCCAACGAGAATATAGTTCAAAACCACTTAAATATAGCATTGTTAAGCGTATTTTAGTATTTAAACGGTAGATATAGGCATATTTTCATCCCCTAAAAATTTTTCATCTGTTCGGATTTCCTAGCTGAAAGCCTAGTGATCCGAAAATTATACGGATCAAAACTTACTTTTTCGAAAATTTCAGCCAGAAAAAAGGCTCTCGAAAATTCTAGGTGACCTTTTTAGGGTAAATATCCGTTAAAAATAGGCAATTATACCATTTTTTTAATGTTCGAAAATCATAGGAGAGGCAGGCAAGCAAGAAATTTTACAACAAATGTTTCGAAAATTCTAGATCTAAAATCGTCTTCCGAACAGATATTCTTCCGAAAATTGTCGTTGGGTGCCCCTGATCAATAAAATATAACAATAGACTCTACTGGCTTTTACGTGCGGTGTGAGGCTGGAAATAATTTCCTACACAAATTAACTAGAAAACAAAGGGCATTGGAGACTGAAAGTTGAAATCATTTTCGTTGTTTTATAAATCGACATTTTCCCAAACCTCTTGCAACCTAGGACACGGATTGAAAATGTGGTAATAATTTATTCATGTGCCCACTGAGAAGTCTTATTCGGCTCGTAAACTTTGAGCCAAATATAACTGATATACGAGCGCAATTAACCGGCGTGTGACCACATTGTGTGGAAAGGAGTAAATAAGTTTTGACGCTTTTATGACGTCTGACTCCTTTTTCTTTTTCTTTTTCTTTTTTTTTTCATCACGGATAATATTTAAGTCAAAGTTAAAACTATCAGTTTCATAATTTCTCTATCTCCCCATATACCCCAGCTTCTGAAGCATTCAACTCACTCAGAAAGAATCGATCACGTCCAAGAATGGAAGAGAAATGGGGATCATTTTGCGGTCGGTATCATTTCGGGGGCTGTACACACAGTGTGCATAACTGAATAAATGCAGCGTTCAGCTGACTAAATAGTCCATTTTAGAGACAAAGAAACATGACATGACTTGACTTTTGATACCTAACTTCTATTTGATTTTACATTTCCAAAGGAAACCTATGTATAATCACTTATAGCGCTGTTACATGCAACAAAATAACCTATTCTCTATAAAATTTCGCTTAGTGCCGAAGAGATCATAATATTATTATTAGATCCTGTTGTCGACTGATATGAATATGATGTAAAGTAGGATATTGGACGCTTAAGGCTCGCTTTAAATCATTAAGAGCCAACCCGAACTGAATCATTATATTGCGTTAAAAGCGTTCTAAGTATAGTTGAACTCGATATTATTGTTAATCATATCAGGGGTGGATCCCGGGGGGGGGGGGTACTCTCATGCATAACCTATACGGGTATGTGCCGCCCAACGGGATCATGATTTTGAAGCCCCTGATTTAGAACGGGGTATCCATTTCAGAGGCGTTTTCTAGAACGGGGTATAAAAAACTGTGGATCACGGCTTTATCTTCTGCTTAAAATTGTTGCTGATTATGAAGAAGCATTTATTTGATGTATAAGTCGAACAACTAAAGAAATGTCTTTTTAAAGTAGAGTATGAAAAATTGGCCCATTCCTAGAAAGGGGTATCAGTTTTAGGGCGAATTCTAGAACGGGGTATAAAAAATTGGCCCATTTCTAGAACGGGGTATCAAGTTTAGGGGGAATTGTTTTAGAACGAGGTGTCAATTTGGAGTCCCGAGCGGCACATACCCACCCAAAAATTACTCAAGTGCCCCCCGGGGGGCGGATCCAGAAAATTCAGAGAGAGTCCAGAGAGGGGAGGCCAGCACACTTACCAGCTCTATTTTGGATACTTTTTATTTTTCTGAGACGGAATTCTTTAAAAATAATACAAACTTTCATAGGAAAAGGGTCGGCTGCTGCCCCTCGACGCACTCCTAAATCCGCCCATGCATATATCAATATTAGCAACAGCCAACAAGATAAAATATAGATACTTTTTTCGCAGCTCGTAAGATCCGGGTGTAAGAAACCCAACACTATAAAAAATCACTGATTTCAAATACTGGCATCGTGTTGTTGTTTTTCAAATTAAAGGCCTGGTAGATGTTCCTCATTCAGTATAAGGTAGATACGTAAATAGAAAGTGACTAAGTTAGGGACGCAAAAATTACATATTTGCCCAAAAGTGACTAAGATGGGATCTATAATTGGCCACAGAATAGAATGTAATGGGGTGGGGGCTCTGAGAGGGCACACATACCCGGCAAAAATTAACACGAGTAACCCCCCGGGCTGCCAGTATCGGTCAAAAACGATAATGAAGATGTGCCTGGTGGCTTTCGTGTTTTTCGCTTTGACAGGGTTGCTGTTCAGTCCTCATAAACGCTTGCGAGTGCTTTTTTGAGACATTTTACACCAATGAAAGGTGGGGTGCTTAAAAACGGTCAGAAAGGAGAACAATCTTGCAAAATCGTTGCGTGTAGTTTCATTTGAAATGACAGGTTGCTCGCTAGGTTGCCAAGGTATTGTTTGGTCAGAGAAATATTTTGATAGTCAGGAATGTCAAATCTTATCGAGGTTTGTCAAAATGCTTTTAAGTCATTTCGCGCAATATTAAATAGGAAAACTATATAAAAACCGCTAAAAGCAAAACAAGAAATAAAAAAGGGAAAATGAAAGCAGTAACGGGCCACTTGTGAGCAAAATGAAATGAAAATTCAAATGATGAACGTAAATTTGAAACACTGACCAGACAAACCGAACCAGTATTCTTTAATTTGTTGTTAGAGGTTCAATCGTACGTGAATCGAAAAGAAAAGAAGAAAAGAAAAAAGAAAAACGAGGAAAAACTTTACCATGCAGTGAAATTTAAACAAGAAAATATTTAAAGTATTTTAATAATATATACTAATAAATAGAAAAATGGGCAAAAAGAAAATATCAGTGAACCAGCTCGGGGTTCGGGAAACCGACGAATGGAACCAGTCGCGGACGAAAACTAACATCTCGTGATTGCCAGATAGAAAGTTTGCTTGTTTACGTATATACAGGCTAAATTCGAACAAATAACCTGCGTACTGATGCTGCAATGGACGATTTAGCCAAAAAATAATACCCATTCTACAGCTGATGGTACACAAAATGTAGAGGAGGAAAAAGGAAAAATGAACATATTTTGTCTGGTTTGCTGGAAAAAAGAATTCCTAAAGGCGAGAGGGAAAAAGTCCCATTTTCTCAGTATCACTTTAGCCTGCCTCGAAACCCGATTAAACACTCGAGAACGGACCATGAGCCATATGAAGAACTTATTTTCACGAATTGGTGCAAAAATATGGAGCAGTGTTCCCGATAGTGATCGTGCTCTAAAATTTAAGAATACCCTACAGAGTTGGCTACTGAATATTTTGATACGGGAGGATACGTATGTTGGCCTGCGTACTTTAATTGACAGTTTAATTTCATTCATATCTTGTTTCATTTACCTATTTTGAAATATATGTATTCTCTGTCTTATTAATTTTAATAACTTTATTGTTATGTTTCAACCCTATAATTGTAATTGTTTTTACTTTTCCTTCCCGCCTCAATTAGCTTTAGCCTACTTTGCGTGCAAGGATCAATTTTGGCATGTATGTTAATTTATTAAAATAAACGTGAACTTTAACTTGAAACCTTTTGTTTTAATTTAAAATTACATGTCTGTGTTAAAGATTACACGGATGTATTCAGTTGATCCAACTCTCAAGAACGAAAAGTCTGACGTGACATGGACTAGTTGAATTCAAGGTAAATCTCTTTATGAAATGTTGACCAACTGTGCCAAAAATTGGACTGCTTGGAGTCTGTCTTGTTCTAATCGCAGCCAGCGCGATTGCAAACTTACGTTTACAACCCGGGGGGGGGGGGGAGGTACTCCCTTATAAGGTTTAATTTGGACGTGCGGCCAGCCAGGGTATGTTTTTCGGGATTTTTGTCTTAAACAGGGTATCGATTTTTGTCTTAATCAGGGTATCGATTTTATCAATACTTGTGTTAATTAGGGTATCGATTTTATCAATTTTTGTCACAGCTGTAAATAGTTTTGTGATTGCCAATGGATTAAATAAGAAAGAGTTTCGATATTATTAATTGTCTCACACAGGGTATGGTTTCGGGTTAAATGTCTTAAACAGAGTTTCAAAAATCGGAATTCTGTCCTGAACAGGGTAGGAAAATCAGCGATTTTTGTCTTAAACAGGGTCAGGATATGAGGGGCCGGGCCGCACCTCCCCACCCGAGGATATATCGAGTACCCCCCGGGGGTTTACGATCAAGGGGCTGTTTATCGCGGCTCTCGGCTTCACCGATCGCTGCGCCTGTGCAAAGGCTTACGGGTGGAGGAACTTTGAAAACTGAAAAGAAAAGTAAGAGACAAATTTTCATAAGGAAGTGTGACACTCGGTTGTGTTACTTTAATAGTCGATGTGTTCGTTATGATTACGCATCTTTTCACTGACGCACACATGTACTCGTAGGGCATCGCGCTGGTTATAGATGTCAGATGAATCTATCGAGCCGTTTTTCGGCATTTTTAGACGGTAAATTCGCTTTTGGCGATGAACGGTTTGGAAACACTCTACGGTAAGTCACTTTCCTCCGTTTCTAGATCTGCTTACAATTTATGATTATCAATGGCAATCTAGCGGGGCTTTTAGATCCATGTTGTTGTTGTGAAATATACTGTAAGGCCCGCTTCAGACGCCGAACTTTTCATGAGCCGAACCTTATTCGAATTAAGGCCGACCCAAATTATTTAGACCGGCTAAAGTGATTCAGACGCCGATCTTAATTCCAGCCGAACTAAATTCAGAAGGCGAAAAATGCGCATTTCGGTCAAACTGCTTACAAAATACGTTGTAAGAATTTCTGCATTTGG
>BOPM01000166.1:282727-322826 GCA_022179025.1 Porites australiensis | reverse complement strand
CTACCTTTATGTGATTGGAGGTAAGCTTATGGCATTTTTGTTAAAAAACTTATTAGGTAACCAGAGGAGCCCGCAATCCTGATCTCCAGGTTACTACTACGCATGCGCGGTAAATATGTCACCAGTTTGGATTTCCTGTTAGAATAAATGGAATGCGCAGAACACATCTGATTACGCGCTATTGCACCTTCTATCACGTGAAACCCACGGAAATCACAGCGTTTGACCTTCTTTCGATCTCGCACGCATTCTGTAACCTTTGGTTATTACTAGTTTCCTAGACCAGTTAACGTACAATGACATAAAGGAATCAAAGACATTCTGGGATTCTGAATTCACGCCGTGGATTTCGGATTCCAGGTAGCGTGAATTCTGGTTTCCAAATTCTGGATTACGGAATCCGAATTCCCTTACATGGAGAGAATCGTAGCCAGTCACTATCAAAAATCTGAAGCCTCATATTTACGTGTTAACGGATTTACTCAAGACTTGTACCTACTACTTCTGACAGTCTTTTTACCACTGTACAATCTCTGTAGGAATCTCCAAAAACAACAACGTTCTTAAGACAGTGGAAAGGTATGATCCTCAACACGACAAATGGCACAACGTGGCGAACCTCAACATCCCGCGGAGTGGAGCATGCGCAGTAGTACTGATGGGTCAAATCTTCGTGATGGGTGGTGGTTCAGACGTTCGTAACATTCTAAATTCCTGTGAGATTTACGACCCTGGAGTAGATAGATGGTTTATCGGGAAAGGTGAGTCCTATCAGCTTTCCTTTTTTCAAGGGCTGACAACACGCATCAATAAACATGATGAACTGTAACTATATATAGTATATCTTTTGTTTTTTTGTTATCTTGTCTTTTTAAGTAGCCACACTATACCACGTCATATTATGTAATTTCCGGTCATTATTTTACTTCATATATATTTCTGTAAATTCGTGATATCTCAATAAACCTGATGAAGACTAGTATTGGCCAGTCGAAATATCGCAACTTATAACCCTATTTGTGAAAGGTTTGAACCCAGGAGTCACTTCAAAAGGTTGAGTTTGATCGTCCGGGTGAAGGTAGTCCTGAATAACCCTATTTCACGTTGTTTGATCAGTCCCTGCAAAAGTCTTCTTGACTGTAACGTTTTCAACGCGCATCAGTTTGATCCGCGTCGCTGAAACACCCGGAGGGTACTCCCTATAATGGCCTACACGGGGATGCTCAGCCCGAAAGGGGTACCTTTCTCAAGCTTCAGATGAAAGGGTCGGGATTTCGTTAGTTGAAGTATTGGAAAGGGTAGGGAATCCGTCATTTCGGTCTTTAAAAGGACCAAAAAGGGCTAACAGACGCATTTGAGGGACGTGAAAGAGACAAGAAAACTTCGTGGTTTAGTGATTTATCCACGTTAAAAAGACGTGCAAAGTTCTAAACTAGGTAAGTGAAACGGGTGCCATTTTTAAGTCGCAGGTTTAGGAAAGGAGCACATTTTCTGTCCACATTTGTATACAAAAGGGTGAGGGGTTGGAACTAGGGGCGGAGCCTCCCCGTATAAAACGTTGTCGAGTGCCGCACGTAGCGCACGTCGTCGTTGTCATTTTTAGTCTCAAGCTTATTATTCTTTTTTTTTCAGATATGCATACTAAACGTGATCGCGCTGGGGCCACGGTCTTTGGTGGAAGAATCTACGTGTTTGGTGGTTCCTATGGTAACGTGGCTGTGACGTCAGTGGAGTGTTATGACCCCCGTGAAGATGGTTGGTCCGTTATAACTGAGCTGCCGTACCCACGATATGGATTTCGGTGCGCAACAACTGCTGTCACAAACGACATGATAGCAGACGTGCCTCCTGCGAAACCAAAAGCACGAAAGCAAGAAAAATTGATTTAGAAAGTTACGACATTGCATTGCACACGAATGAGTTAAAAATTCTAGTTTAATTAGCCTTTTGGTATCGTTGCTGCTTGACTTAGACTGATAACAGGCCATCCAGAGATCGCCAAGAGTAACAGCTGCCGACGATTTATTCGAACCGAGATAACCGATTCACGACTCTTACAATGACTCAAATACTTTCACCATTCAATCACGTTAAGAGTCTGTACGGACAGTAGAGAGATTTAGAATCACGGTTAATGCAGACGGCAAACGGCAGATTCGTGTTGCGATTTCTCGCATTAGGAAATGAGTGTATAAAAACTGTTCAAAAGAATTGCTACGGATGAATCTGACATGAAAATGCTTATTTTTGAGTAGAAACTGTTAACTCTCGCCTTGCGAACACCCCTGTAATACGGAGAGCAGCTAAATCCCAAAGCAAAAATAAATTAAAGATGTTTGACTGAAAAACAACTCCCGCTATTACGGATTCTCGCTAATGTGGACACTGACTCAAGGTCCCTACAGTACGGTGTCTGTTATAAAAGGAATTGACTGTAATTACAATGAATAGTACAAGAAATGTAAAGGGATACATAACTTGACCACAAAGGGCAAATTGGTTTTTTTTCGTTTGCCCTGAACGTGATTCTAAAGCCTGTTCTAAAACTCTCTAATAACATCACGACTTAACCGACAGAGAGCCCCAATATACACATACAAATTCTCCAAACTGAACTCCATACATTTCTTTAAAGAATGTGTTGAGAGAATTTCATAAAAGATCGATGCAATTTCACTTTGGTGATCATTTTACCAATTCTCATAACCATATCTCTTGAAAGTGTATGGACATCGTTAGGAGAAAATTGGTGTTGGTCACCATAGGGACTTAAAGGGTTAATGAGGTCTCGACGTAGTTGACCTATAAAACAAATAAAAATATTCTTTGAGCTTAGAAAGTTGGAAAAGGAAACCAGAGTGAACGACAGAAGACCTGCAAAAACCTTCAGAGAGTGCACTGCACCAAACCAAGCCTCTACCCACAAAGAGAAGCAGAGTGGCAACTGGAGTGGCATACTGCATTGACTCAAACTTTTGTTTACTTGTGAATTAATGAATTTGGAGTGCGTAGTTTGTTTTTTATAGAGACACTGCCCACCTAGACTGGCCTTTGCTGTTTGTGGGTAGTGGGAAAATAAAATTGTAAATCTGGATTAACCAATAAAAATGACTGAATGAATGAATGAATCTCGCGAGCTATTCTGATGTCTCACGTGTATAGCCGCACATACTAAATTGATCTTATTTTTGCTGTCAGATGATCCTAGAATAGCAAAGCGTCCCACTTTGAGGTTAAATAACCCTCAAGTCTGAATTGCCTTGTCATAGTAGATTAATCTCTCCACTGGAAGTTTTGTCCAGGATTAAGCTTTTTGTTTCTCAACTTTCATCTTCTTCTCAGCCAATTTTCTTTCCGCCAATTCTTTCTGTAGTGCAGGGGCCAGTTTCGGGAGAAGACCTATCAAATAAATATGTAATCATAAAAATGACTGTCTCACAGTATCCTTTTCATAAAAATTTGTCTTTCAGACATTGCGTTGCAGTTTATGTGTATCTAAGTTACAATACAATGTCCAACTAGGTGATGCCTCAAAATAACACACAAAATTCAAAGGGCTGCAAAAAATATCCATTTAAAAAGCTTGTGATTAAAAAATGTGTAAGCTACCAATATTAAGGATCTTTTGGAAATCTTTGCATTCCAGAGATTGGCTGATGATTTCATTTTTCACTGGCGCTGCTCTTAACAGACAAGGGTTCTATAATTCATTGTTCTTGTATCAACATTTCAAAGCCACAATCTTTCAGCGGTGGGATTTAGCCCTAAAAGGGTGTCTGAAGGTGAAAGTACAGGCCAAGAAGTCCAAGAAGTGGTAGTGGTAGTGGTAGTGTTAGTGGTACACAAACTGCAGTTGGTAAAAAATTTTGCTAGATGTCAGAGATGTCAGATGTCTCTCCATGGTTACTGAAAATAAGAAAAGTTTGGGACAGGATGCACCTAAGAGTCTTTTGCCCTGAAAACTCTCCCTTAGATTTCATTTGACATTGTATTACCGCGGGGCGAAGAAAAATCCTTAGAATGAAAGCATGGAAATAGTTGAGCAGTTCAAAAGATGGATCCAGGCAAGTATACATATTAGAACAAACACTCCTACCATGAACAGGGACGAAGAGCATACCAGCTATCTCCTATATGGACCCAAGTGATTTCCACCCCCAATCAGGGGGGAAGGGTGGCCTTGACAGAATACTGATTATTTATGTTGCAATTAACACCTTCAGAAGCCTATTTAGGGCTACTGACAGTTGTGGCGGTTTTAGTTTCAATAAAGATTGCCGTCAGTCATTCGCGTATGCTTTAAGAACATTTGAATAGAGATCTCAACTTACATCAAACTTCCAAAATCTGTCCCTGTCTTAGGGTTGCTTTTTTCAAGAAACTACTTAGGTCTATGCTTTCTTTGCCATTAAACAGAGTTGCTGGTAATTATTTCAATTTGCCAATTATATTTTCTTGGAGTGTGAATTGTTGGTTTCTCTAGTCTAGACTAAAATCTACAGCCAACTGATCAGTTTCCTGCAAAATGGTACCCCATTCTAGACCCAAATTCTCTGATTTCTATACCCTGTCCCACACTGAATTGCTTGAAAACCATACCCTTCACAGTGGAACATACCAGCCTATTTAGTGCCAAAACATGTGTTGCCAAGTGAATTGTTTACCTAATCTCTGTGATATCTTGATTGCTTTCTCTAACTTTCGCTGCTGTTTTCTGCAAACACCTTTTTAAGAAAGGAATGTGAATGATAAAGAATTTTAGAGTAATAAACTGTGTTTTTCATGCTTCATTTAAATTTATCACGTGATACATATACCCTGCTAAACTACAGCCCCTGTCCATGGCTGCAAAAACTGTCAATATTCTTGCCTGTTAAACTTAAAAGTTACATGTACAGTTGAATCCTGCAAAGTTCTGTATCCTTACAAAGCGTTTTGGATTTCTGCACGAGGGTATGAAAGTTACAATGACAAGACCCCCATGCTACTTTTATACAAAATAAAATGACCATTAACACTAATTTACAACATTCACTAAACGAAATTATGAAACATATTTACACCCATTAAACTAAGTAAGCTCATAACCCAAAAAAAATTACTTTAAGGGTGCATTCGATTGATCATATTTTGGAATAATACCAGAAGTTTTGAGGCAAATATCTTGTACTGTGATTTTTGGGCCACTTAAATGCTTCATACCTTCAGTTGGAATATTTTACTTCAGGCAGATTTCTAGCTATTGCAAAGCAATAAAAGCCAAAAGAGTGATTTTTAGAATTCTTATTCCAGAATACCGTCAATTGAACATGCTCTAAGTTAACACCAATGCCATGACTCTTACAGTTTTGGTAGCTCAAAACACCCAAGCGTAACATACATCTATTTTTTTAAAAAAAATGTCTTTTTTTCTTGAAGTTTTAGTTAGGGTTTACTACTCTTGGGGTGAGAGGACTAAGGACAAGACACGACATGAACTTTATTTTCATACCACACAGAAAAAAAAAGAGAGGAAACAAGACAATACCACTTATGTAAGGTATAAGCCACCTAGAAAATAAATAAAATGCTAATCTAGCTAGGAGGCATTATAGACTATTTTAAAAGTTAAAAGAGGTTCTTACATGGAGGTACAAGTATAAAATAATGTTTGTAAAGAAAAAAAATCCAAACAATGGCTAAACCCTGAAGCAATCTGGTTTAATTTGAAACTTGTAAAGAAATTTTAACCAAAGTTGATCAGTTTAATTTGTTCCAATAACAAATGAATTTTTTTCACAAATTACAGTGTAACTACTGTAACTGGGGCCACCTAGACAAAGTTGACTAATCGGTTTAAAGGAAAATAACAATACATTTCGAGAAAGTTAGTTATCAATCATAATTACCACATTACCAAATAAACAACAAGGACCAAAATCAACCAATTACACCCTACAGACGTGACCTTTTGAACCTGCTGAAGAAAGCATGTGTTTCCCGAGAGGACTGTTAGAGTGAATGATGGAGGCAAAAACGTAAACGATAGTTATATTTGTTGCTTGTGGTCGCATGTTATTGCAAACCGCAGCAAAAGTAGCAAAGAAATTCCTGGTAGATGACAAAATAACAGCCTGTATCAAAGAAATATGTCTCCTGGGCATCGTATGCAAAGTTTTGAATAGAGAAACATTGTCAGGTGAAACATCTTGCTTTCCTTGCTATCAATATTAACTTTGTGTTTGCGTAACTTATTGCTTTTTTACAAGCTGCTGATTGGCCCACAACCAACTTTCTTGGAATGTATTGTTATTTTCCTGTAATCTGATTGGTCAACTTTGTCTAAGTGGACCCAGTTACAGTATTTGTACTGTAACAAATGATGGAACAGAATCTTAATTCTGAAGTGTTATCTTGTTAGAAATAAACCATAAACCCTTCTCAGCATCAGCCCTAGTAAAGGTGACTGGTTTTTGCTTGGAAACTGTTGCAAGTAAAACGGTTGAGAAAAGTTGGAAAAAATGGAAAGTGATCAAACTCAAAAATTATTGTGGAACTAATGACTGTGAAAAAAGGACCAGGTTTCAAAGACAGATAAGACATAATTATGTACCTGTTTCTCTTCGATTGAGAATGTATCCTCTTGGTGACATAAATTGTGACAAAATAGCACATCCTATGGGACAAGAATAAATTAGTACACAGTGACTAATACCATTGTTACTATTATTATTATTATTGCTATTATCTTTATTACTATTATTATTGTTGTTGTAGTTGTTGTTATCATTATTCATTCTCTAGTGGTGTAAAGATTAATCGAATTCTCGATTAATCGTGATTATGACTGTTCGGTTTGATTGACGATTCTTTGCTTCCACGTTTCGATTTTGGTTCAATTATTGCACACCTTTTCCAGGGTGCCTTTAGTGAGTTATTAGATTGTAAAATCGGAATCCAGAACGCTTTAAATTGTGCATGCATGATTGACGAGCAAAGATGATAGAATTTTGGGTGCCATTTTGTGTTGCCTGGTAAAAATGCTGTCCTTCAACCAACCCATGAGAATTTCCAAATAAGGCAAACTATGTGCAACCCGCTCTTTGTCAGGTTCTCAAACATGGCGATGAATCAAGCGACTGTGAATCCTCATGTCCCTGCTACTATTCTCAAATTGAGGGTTTAGGGTTGCATGTTGTTTACATCACGTGTTATGTTATAAGAATTAAGAAACATTTACATAATCGAATCAAAATAATCGAAAGGCAATAATCGAAATCGAAACAAACCACAAGGAATATGAATCGTTACATCCCTATCATTCTCATAAACTAGGATTCCTTTGTCCTTGGGAGGAGGGACCAAATCACGACTAAGGTTCTCTCTCACTGCTTGATTGATATTACTCTCTGCAAGATGTGAGCTGTTTCTTTGAATGTTGTCTTTTGGAATTTATTATTATTACTTCATATTACTATTAGTAATATTATTATTCTAACTTACTTTGTAAGTAAATGTGATATCTCTACTGCAGATTGGGCAGCCTACATCTGCTTTGTTTATTTTCTCCTCTGTCAGAATGGAAGCCTTGATTCCTACATTGTGTAGAAAAAGGTTTACCGACAAATATTATTGTAGAAAATATAATAAAATAACTTCCCCGTTCAGGAAATGTCTTGAACTTTGACACCACCTTCTGGGTAGCGGGTAGAGTCCCAACACTTACACATTAATGCACTGCCACCAACAATAAATAAATAATAATTTTATTGATAACATGATAAACTTCACAAAATAGAACGACACAACAATAGTGCATCTATTCACTTGCTATATCGAGCCTCCGCTAAATGAGAACTGCTTATTCAGACATATTTCACATTGCTACCATTAACTTTCGATCAATTAAAAAATTACTAAAACTAGCCAGATCAAAAGTTCAGCTAAGAGTACTCACCAAGCCAACTTTGAAGACTGAAACGCCTGACTCCTAACGCTGTTTCTCTGCCAATTCTTAAATTATTCATTGAAAAAACAGTTGAGCTAGAACAGATAATACTAGAAGAATGTAAATATCGTGAGAAACCTGAAACTGTAAGTGGGAAAAGAGCCATATCGTTTAGCAGCTTCAGCCGGGAAAGGCTTATGGCAGCCATGTTGAAATTCATGAATTACTTCATGTCTGACCTCACGTAAATTTTGAGGACTGCCGCTGGCTTTGATATCGAAGGCTCAATAATTTGCTTTAGCAAAACGTGATGGGGATGAGTCAAAGTTGGCTATTTTTGTGACGATGATATTTCGCACAGTAAATTGGAGGATCTCCCCTAATTAGGGAAAATTAATTGACCATGTATTCGAGCAGCAACGGGCTGCGAAAGCCAAGGCGAGTTGGCTTCTTGGTGAGTCAGCGAAAGATGAGGAAATCGATTTTCGACACCTTTGCGCTCTTATGCGAGTACGTTCGATTTCTTGAGCTTGTTTTTTGGTGATTAATTTATAAACATTATCATGATCAAGATCCATTTCAAATGGTTCAAATTTTCCTGAGGGTATTAATTTTTCTTCTTTTTACACTCTAGGAAAACGGGCATTGATTTGGTCGAGGTAGGTTTTCTTGTACGTTTCACTGTCTGATCTTCGATCTGTGAAGAATGCACGATTCGATTCCGTATAACTTAATTACGAATGTGTGTGTTGGCCTACCTGTAGTATTTTGCTCTGTTGATCCCCTGAATTGTTTGTTTTGATGATATTGGAAATACGATCCGTTTTGTATATCGTCAATTCCATATGCAGAGAAACGAGACAAGTGCATCCAGCTTGTTTTTCTGGAATGACGTATTCCAATTCCTGGGACTGATCAAGAACTTGTATTTAGTTAAGCTTAATTCATAAGCTTTATAAAAGGAAATTTGTTATTCAATTGTACTTTGAAGAGTAGGAATAAAGCTATCCACTGGTAATGGAAGGTTTTGTTATGGCTCTACGGATGCAGGTTTCAGAAGTGAACTTAATCCTTTTGCCAAACTTCAGAACACCCAGCCACTTATTTGGGTCACCTTGAATAACGAAATTGTCTGTTGTATTATGCCACGTTGTTCCAAGTTTTCTGGAAAGTGACTAGGTATTCTGAAGTTGTTATAATTGTAGTCATGTATTTTATAAAGTGGGGCAGTGTTGAGGTTGATTATCAAGGCTCCGTCTTAATATGCTTGTGCATATAACCACATGCCACTGGCAAGTGGTTTCACTGCAAAATTTTGAACACTTTGACATCATTTCTTTGGTCGACAAGAGTACAGACCATGGAAAATAGTTGTCAATGTGTTAATCAATTTTATTTTCAAGTATAAATTTACAGTATTTTTAGACTAACAGACATTGGAGCATGATGTCCTTTAACAAAAACTTTTTCAATATCTAAATAATATTGATCTTTGATACTCATTATATTATTCTCAGTTTTCACATAACATCACCAAACTTCAAACTAAGGAATTATCGATTCATCTAAGTTTCTACTTTCATGAGGCATCACAGCAGCTAAACACCTTTTCTTACAAAAGGGTTTTTCATTTTCCAATAGGAGGCACTTGAATTTTAAAGCTTTTGCATTATGCAGCATTTATCTGTCGCCTGGGAAACCTCTTATGTGGGTTAAAAATGTTACTAGTTTTTTGAGATTTTGTTATCTAAACATTCCGTGTCTCAGAATAAAATATTACTTTAATCTTAATGACTTTCTGCTTTGAATGGGTTACATTTTTTATTTTGAATGGTGTGACAGTGAAAACGGTAGAATTCACAAATTTAGTAGCACCCGCATAAATACCTTAACAAAACATGAACAAAAATAGTGAAAATCAAACTGATTAACCAAAAGATGGGTCATTTAATGATCCTATCTTTTGACTCTTTTTATTCCACATACATAACATAACATAACATAAAACTTCATTTATACTCGAATTTTAGAGTAGCTAACAAGCTAATATCTTCGAGCTGACACTACATAAAAACTATATAGAAAATATATATATACATTAAATGCAAGGAAAGAAAATATCATTTACAATTTACAATTTTAAGTTTAAGTATGTCAGGCAAAAAGAATCTACATGAAGGTAACATCCTGTATTTTAGTCTTAAAGTCTGCAAAAAAACTGGTACGAAAAAAGTCCGGCAGTGCATTCCACTGCTTAGCTGAAAAGTAAGAAAAGGAGTTAAGACCAGGAGTTAAGGTAGTTGTTTTAGGTTTACTTAGTGAAAGAATGTAGTTGCCACGAAGATCATAGGAAGAGGACCGGAGTGAAAACAATCATATTCTTCATATAAGTAGGAAAATGAGTGAAAAACAAACTCTATTCCGATAATCTCTCTTTAATAATTTTTGTCATTTTTACTTTTTAAAAGGTTGACATGGACAGACCATTGGAAGAACAGGGACCATTTGACCTTATCATTCAGAAGCTTACAGACTACATGGCAGCTGCAATTGATGGAAGTCAAGATGCCATGAAAACATTAAAAAGACTTGAGGTGAAAGGAGTGACGTCATAATCTTTTGCCCCCATTCTTTTTTGTGTCTGAATACCTTCTTATAGGAAGTTAACCCTTCATAATATTGAAATTTGCGTTAATTTAAGTCGCGTTAATTTCTTGAAACATTAATTTCTGTGCCATTAATTAATCGGAGCATTAATATTTTATGAACTTAATTTCATAATTTTGGATACACTTCTGACATTCTTGACACTTACAAAAGAGAAGTATTCTATCAGGGTGGAGATCTGCTAGTAACTATGAAACTGTGAAGAACCCAAGAAATGTCCAGATTTCTTCGCTCCACCCCCTTCTTATGTTTAGGAAAAGTACCATGAACAAAGTTTCCATTTTAGGTTATACATTTAACTTTGTTTCTGTTGTCTCAACTAGTTTAGTTTCTTTGTGAGCATTGCGTTAATTTCCTTCATTTTATTACTTCATTGTTACCCTCTCTTTTGTGTTCATTTTCTTCATTTTAAAGTCGTTTTGCACTATAAATTCACATTAATTTATTGAAGTCCTGTTACTTCATTTTAATTGCCCGTAATGAGGTAATTGGGTTCCGCTGAGCTGTATCTCAGGCCTAGGACTCTGCGATTGAGTGAATCACAAGAGCAGGGAGGCAGCGTGGCCGAGTGGTCAGTGCGTTGGACTCGCAATCCAGCAGTCCCAGGTTTGAGTCCTGCTCTGGCCACTTGCTGGATTTGTTCTCGGTCGTCCCGAGTTCAACAGCCATGCTTGAAAATAGCCAACTGGTTGCCTCCTGCCAGTTGGAGTTTTTATTCCTGTTATGTTATATTTGAATGATTTGTTTCAAAGTCTTTGAGTAGAGTGCCTGTAAACTAGCTGGATAAGCTAAGAGCACTTTCCACCATAAACAAGCCTTTAAACCTTTTTTAAACCTTTAGCCGCCATGAATACGCAAGACTGTCATATCTCTTACTTAAAACTGCTGCCTGGTTTAATCTCTCTGGGATAAGCGCTGGTCTGCCAAGTGGGAGGCTGCTAGTTCAAACCCCAGCTGGACCAACCCTCAGGGTCTTTAAATAACTAAGCATAAAGTGTTACCTCTGTGAAGACAGCTGCAAATGGTTAGGCTCTCTAAAGTTTAGACCCTGTCTCAACCCTTGCATGTATAAATTCTGTGCGATGCTGAAGAACTCACACAATGTTTACAAAAGAGTAGGGGACATATCTTCCCTGGTGTGGTGGTCTATCTCTCATGGGGGAGGGGAAGCATTGTTACAGTGACTCTGCCAAATTTGGTGAACCTGAGTAAACTTTTCACCTTTTTTCCCAAATATTTACAGTACATGTTTGTGTTAGCTTTAAATATTTTTTGTAACCTTGCATTTTAGATCTACATAAAAGACCACCCTGAAGTCATTGTGATTGATCCGATGGAGTCTGTCAGTAAGCTTTTTGACAGAACAACAAGCTACCGGATAATGAAAGAATGTGAAATACTAGAAGAAGGTTAGCCGAGATTATTGAAGTTATTTTAATTTGTATTCTTGTTGTTTGATGATATTGTTATTGAAAGTTAGTGAGTGCTCCAAAATGTTTAGTGCTGAGCAAAATATTTAATAATTCATTGTTTTGTGGCTAGTAATGAATGCTTTATTTCTGGAAGGGTGATATTGTGGTTCTGATCAGTTTCTATTGGTACAGTTTTATAACTGTCTAATATCCATGTACAAAAAAATGTTGGGAAACTGAAAGACAGCGTGGATATATACAAAGCGAAGTGAAATACCTGCTGTGAAAGATTTTAATTTCTCACAGCTGAAATCCATTAACACTGTGCACTGTTTTATTACAGTTAAAAATAAATGTAATATTTTTTCTTTGTTTGTAAACATAAGGTGTTTATAATATAATACGTGTCAAAAGCTACTTACTACAGCACACGAAATTAAAGGTTAGAATGTTTCTTTGTTGGATGCCTTAAAAAAAAGACATCCAGGCTCTAAAATTTCCTTCAAAATTAATATACATACACTGTAGGACACCTGAATATTAAGATCTTTCCCTACAGATAACCCACCCTGCCCAGGAAAGGTTGGCCACACCACAGGGTCTACGTCCCCAACTCTTTTTGAACAGTGGCGTGGCTTCCTTTACGTTCCAAGAGAACCAGTAAGTGAAAGTGCTGTGAGATGGGACCTACAGATTTTCGTCCTTATCCGGGAAGACTAGAAAGTCTAACCTTTTGCAGATGTCATTACAAAGGCAGCACTTTTTTTCTCAGTTATTTAAAGAACAGAGTGTTGGTCCAGCTGGGGTTTGAACCCACGACCTCCCACTCATTAGACTGGCCCTCTTCCAACTGAGCTAACCAGGTGGTGGTATTATATGCTATTTGCATACTATTTTGATATGAATATTTTATTATCAGGAATAACTGCATGTCCATTTTCTTTTTGTGCCATTTTTGTTGTAGGAGTAAGAGTTTTTATTCCTAATTTCGTGCAAATTGATGCAATGGATCACAAGGAAAACTTGAGAAAAATAGAAAATGCTGGTGTTTCATATCCAATGGGTGAGTGACAACAATCCCTTAAAAATAATAAAAAAGGTAATAATAATTTTCATAAAGGTATTCAGGAGGTCTATACAGCTGTAAATGGACATTTGATTGGCACCTTGAACTCAAGCCTTAAATTTATCAGCTTCTCAAGTTAGTCGATAGACATTTCTGATGTGAAAAAAAGTTATAAATAAATAAAAATTCTACATAACTGCATTTTTTTCTTGGTATGTGTCACACAATGAGACCATCTTAATTTTTTTGGAATTTAGTCTGATAAAAAATAGCAGTATATCCATGTCTGAGATGTTTTCAGAACCAGGTATAATATTTAGAAGCCCATAAACAAATGTCTAGATATCTGCAATGAAAATTGTCATGAATTCAGGAAAAGGAATTAAGTTTTGGCCTTTACCTACTGAACAGTGTAATATTATTTTGAAATGCCAGTAATAGTTTGCCAGAATCTGTCTTATCTGTTTGGGTGATACTGTCATGTTCCCATCCCAAACCTTTTATATTCAAGACAGCTTGTAAACCCATATTACAGTCAAAATTATCTTGTTAAAGGGACGTGAAAAGGACATGCCAGAGTTCACTCAATGCTTGAAAAGCAGTTACTGAGGTCACCTGAAAGTGTCCATATTAAAGTAAGAGAAAATATGTGAGCTTTCCATCTGGATATAGAAAAGTCTCCATTATGACTGGGTGTCCAAATCAAGTGGGTGTCTACAGGGCAGCCAGGTTCCATGAGAGTAATTTGTTTTTTCTTTTTCAGTTTGTAAAACTGTCATTGGACATGGATCAGAATCATGCCATGAGGTATTATGAGATTTGTATTGTAGAAATAAAGAGAACAAAAAACATATTAAGAAACATTTTTCATTAAACCTAAAAACACTTGAGGCTTTTCGAGGTTTCCCATGGACTATTTTTCCTTTTCCATCTTTGGTCTGTATAGTTGTGCTTTTAGTTTAACAAGTTAGTGATACCTACATATAGAACAATCTCTGTCTATTCAAATGTGTTTATGTATATATGCAAAAAGTTACTTTTTTGGACTGATTGGAAGTTACTTCATTTCAGATGGCAGTGATATTTAATGAAGAGGGACTCAAGGATCTAATGCCTCCTTGTGTTGTTCAACAGTTTGTTAACCACAATGCCGTTTTATTTAAGGTAACTGTGATGGTTTCATTTCATGGTTGGTAAAGTACGGCTGAAATGACACTTTTTTTTACAGCTTGTTTTAAGCAAAGCAGGTACCTTAGACAATAATTCAGAGAAACAGTGAATCTTAGAGCACCAACAAAAAATTAGCTATTTAAATGTGACAATTAAGGCCGATCGAAACACACCAATGACATTACGAGTCTTCATAGCCAATAACATCACAACTTAACTGACAGATGACCAATATCAGCATGAGTTAATTGACCAATCAGGTCAATATAACCAGAGTTTAATAACATCAACTGACATGATACAACTCGCTTTGATGCTGAAGATGAAGATGACTACCGTACAGGATGTCGAAACGTCAGTCACTGTCAACAACAACAGTCCTATTCAATTATGTAGATGCAAGGGTACAACTACAGTGGGACAAAAAAGGAACTTTGCTGTAAAGTGCAGCTGTGCAATGACATGTGCATTTTATTTTGTAGTGTAAGACACAATTTGAAGGTGATGGCATCATTAATTTATGGCTTTTTTCATTTAACAGGTTTTTGTAGCAGGGAACAAGCACTATATTGTAAAGCGACCTTCAATAAAGAATTTTTATAGTACTGATGGTAAGTTTCTTTAGTCTTTAGTAGTTGTAGTAGTTGTAGTTCCGGATCAATTAAGGTGTCTGGGAAACTGCCCACCTACCCCTCCCCTAAGCTGACATA
The DNA here is from genome assembly GCA_022179025.1 of Porites australiensis. Classification (NCBI taxonomy): domain Eukaryota; kingdom Metazoa; phylum Cnidaria; class Anthozoa; order Scleractinia; family Poritidae; genus Porites; species Porites australiensis. The sequence continues at coordinate 307,874 of BOPM01000166.1, read as the reverse complement.
ACACTTACTTCTCACTTAGGGAAAAAAGATGGCTTAGGGGAGGGGTAGGTGGGCAGTTTCCCAGAAACTTTAACTGATCTGTAGTTCCTTCTATTGACAAAGCTGGCTTTGAATATTACAATTAACAGTAAAATTTTTTGGATTTAATCAACCAACTTAAACTTTAGAATCAATTTTAAAAAGTACTTTAGTCAACTTCTGTTGTTTATTGAACAGAAAATAAGGGTGTGTAGAAAACTCAGACCCTCAGAAAATGTAGCAATTTTCATGTGTGCTCAAGTATTTTGTGCACTCTACTATCCCTGAATGAGGGCCTCTTAGTTGGGGGTGGGGCGTTTACAGTGTATGTTCTTTGTCTGAATTTCAAAAAATTGTCATTTTTGCATTTTGAGGAGTAGGCTATGTCCCACTGTTTTAAGGCCATGTCACTTGTCAGAATTTTATCCTAACATGACCTCCTGAACATGAGGGACAAACTGCAATCTAATACAGAGCTGGCACTAAGATTTATTAAAATTGCTGGCTTTGAGAGATTAGTAGGCAGGGAATTGAACAACTAAGAAGTTATTATGGTTCTATTTTCCTTTTGTTTCTTATGAAAGGAGACAGGGGTCATGCTTACAGTTACAAGGGGAAATCATGTCAAGTTTGCATGTGCATAACCATTTACTTACTCTTATGATAACATGTCATTTTTTGCAACAGCTAAGGACAGAAAAACAATATTTTTCTCATCACATGACGTTTCTAAACCTGACTCTGGTTCATATCTTAGTGAGGTGAGTGTAAAATATTTGACTTTTGTTTGTTTTTTGGGCAGTGCCCAAGTGAAGTTGCAGGGATGGTGAGATTGGCTTCAAAGTTGCAGTAGGTCTGTGGACAAGACTGGGCTTGCAAATCCAGGCCAATCGTATGAACGCAGAGGTGTTTGCGCCCCTCTTCTTGCACCAAGTACTTTGCTCCCTATGTGTCATGCATGCGTCATTACTAGATCTTACCAGAAATCGGTAGTAAAAATTTTGTTACGGTAAAAGCTCGATATAACGAAGTCCTTGGTATAACGAACGATTTTCTTTACCCCAGTAATAGTAAAATAGATGGAAAAGAACCTCGATATGACAAAAACTCGTTATATAGCGAACTAAGTTTGCTAGTTCCTTGGTTTTTTGTTGTATTGAGGTTCCATTTTATATGACTTGCTTCGCACTTCTTAGCCTTAATCTTGTGTTTGCATTAGTATTCTTATTTGTTTATTCTCAAGTTTTTCTGTGTTTGATAACGTGCACTTTGCCCAAATGAATGCTTTCGAAGCATCTTGTACATGTCCTGCTAAACAAATTCATCAGCCACATTAATAAAGTTATAATCTTTATTTAACAGTAGCACTTTTATAATGCCCAAATTTTCGACAGTCTCAGTTCTCATGACCATGACATTATGTAAACAAGGTCAAGTCAGATGGGGCTTGCACTTATTCCAGCCTCACACCCCTCCCCTATAAGGGCTATCTTTGGGTTTTTCAATGGTGTTTTCTTAGTTTTGTTTGTTCATTAAGTGCCTCTGTTTTTGAGTCAATCCCTTTTTTCAATGACAGCTGGATGAATATGACAGTGAACCTAACGTTTCTGCCCCTGATGAAAGTCTTGTTTTGAAACTTGTCAGGAAACTTCGACCAAAGTTGGTAAGTCTTGTTTGTACATAAAATCTAACTAGGATTGAAATAAGGCAAGGGAATAGCAGGAATACGTAAGAGAAAATGTATGAGAACTGCTAAAATTGGGCCTGATTTCAGGTCATGCACTATGCAAAAGCCTTTGTGCATTCAGCATCATCACGTACAATATTACCAGCAATGCTTATCAAACATATTTTCCAGAATCTATCGTTGTTTCTTTTTTTTAACTCAGAATTTAACCATGTTTGGTGTCGACATAATTGTTGAAAAAGGAACAGGACATCATGTTGTCATAGATATCAACTATTTTCCTGGTAAGTGCAGTTGGTACATGTTATGTACTGTTTAAGAAGCGAGCAGGAGTGTATCGCCGAGAGTTTTAAACCTGGTAGTACATGACTGCGAGTTTTTTGAATGGCTTCAAAATCTCTGGTATAGATCAACTCTTTCTTGCACTAATAATTCTAGCTTTGGGGTTATTTTGGTCTAAAAAATTGGTCGTAAAGTTTAGCCGTGTCTTTATCAGATATTTAAGACACTCATAAAACATTGATTTTTTTGGTTGTTTCCTTTTTGAGTTATTAATGAGTTTTTGATTTTTTTTTACCCTTCTGTAGTAACTGTTGGTTTCACTATTTAGATGTTCTTTTTCATGTCTTCGTCTACAGGCTATGAGGGTGCACCATCATTTCCGCTAGATTTCGCAAAATATGTACATGAATTACTGGACAAGTCACAGGAAAAGGAGAGGACATCTACAACTCCCATACTTTTAAGTTGACACCAATAAAGTTACTATTAATTTCATTCTGTTATTACTTATTGTTATGAAAAATAATTATAATAATAATTATGTGATGATGATGATGATAACAATATCGTTTCAAATTTACTGAGAGAGGAATAAAGAAGGCTTGAGGTACATTTTTACAGTAAGTCTCTATCTATTTAGTTTGCCACACAGCCGTTTTTAGTGTCGTCACGCAACGCAACGTGTTGAGTGACAACACTAAAAACGGCTGTGTAGCAGACTACCGGTACCATCTATTTAGCTAAGAAAAATACTTTCGAACCCCTGAGAAAGTGGCCTTTATAGGGGTGAAGGATTATAATGTGACGCCATTTTCATGGGAAAGAGTGGAACATTTTAATTTATTTTCAAAAATGCTTAATATAGCATATTTTAAAATACTTAGCAAAACCAAAATACAGTGGAACCTCGACATAACGAAGGTTTTAAGGAACTCGGCAAAATGTGTTAGCTCTCGTGACCTTCTATTTTGCTATTTACTTAGTGGGGCGAAAAATATCGTTCGTTGCAATGTATATGATCTTATCTCGGCACTGTACCTAGGGCTCATTTCTTGAAAGGCCCGGAAACTTTTCGGGCTCGAAGGCAAGTTTTAAAATCGAAACCCGCATAAAAGAACAAATGGATTAAGAACGCTCAGGCTGAAATTCGGTCAAAAAAGTACCATTATACATAAGAACACATTCAGCTTGAAAAATGAAAATTGTTCTTATATAAAAAAAAAATTGGCAGCCAGCTAGATGAGAATAACCTAGGGTACAGTCAATAGTTACATGGAAAGGGGGAGGAAGGTGGAGCTGGTGCATTTTGAATTTGCTTGACTTTGCTAAGTTTCGAGTTGTTTATCACCAAAAGTGCTACCCCTCTCCCAATGTAATATTATCAGGGGCACCAATATGGACTTTTACCCTTAAAAGGTCGCCTAGAATTTCCGGGAGCCTTTTCTCTGGCTGAGATTTTCGAAAAGTTACGTTTTGATTCCTACAATCTTTGCATCACTAGACTTTCAGCTAGGAAATCCGAACAGATGAAAAATTTTTAGGGGATAAAAATATGCCTATATCTACCGTTTAAATCTAAAGTACATTTAACAAAGCTATGTTTAAGTGGTTTTGAACTATATTCTCGTTTGGCTCCCCTGATATTATTGCCTTGATTAATGCAGTTACGGTTAGTTCCATCCGTTAATGAATTAAAATGTTGTGCTTGCACATTGATTTCATCTGTTGGTAGTCTATGCAACATTTAATTTTTAGAAACAATTGTAAGAACACCTTAAGAACATTTTCAGGCTGATTTTGCAGAAAACACCCGATATATAAGAACAAAATCAGCCTGAACCCCCAAAACACCTTTTCCGTATGCGGGTTTTTACTGTACCGAAGAGTTCGTTATATAATGGTTCCACTGTTTGTCAATACGAACAGAAACTAAGAAAGTTTAAAACAAACTGGGCAACAAACAGAGTGGATTAATGTGTAAGGAGTTCTTCAGTTTGCATATCGTTCGCTTTTTAAAGGGGCAATGTCACGCTATATTTAAAAAAAAGCTAAACCTATTTTCCTATCAACTAAATTCCAAAAATAATAGTCCAGTTTTGTTATTTAAGACTATAATTCTGTTCGATTTACCGTATTAAAAAACTGCCTGAAGGAAAATATCCCAATCGATAAAAAGTTTAAATGGTTGAAAAATCACGGTACAATGTAGAAGAGAAAAATAAAAAATAAAAATATTGCGTATTCTTGTTCTTTCGCAACCGCTCGGGTCGGATTCACGCGAAGGAGATTAGTGCTATGCCTACAATTCACCCCAAAATATTGTAGTACTCCTTGATGAACTTTTTTTTCGTTTGACATCTTCATATATTACGGCTCGACATGAGCATTTTGTGTGTGGATAGAGACACTTAGTAGTAATTTCTGCACAGAATTGACCTTAAACAGCAATATCCGCTTGACATTGCCTCTTTAAATCGCCGTTATGGAGAGGTTGTTTTAGCGGCTAGGACGCAATTCATATCAGTGAATGTTGCGTTTTGCACGGTCTCCATCCACTGGAGCGCTCCCCGAGCCTTCCATGAGGCGGGGGTCGTTGCGCTTGTGAACAGGTGGTCATTTTTGAGAGACAGAGGCTTAAACAAGAATGAATTCTTAGACTGTCCGTTGGGGCAGAAATGTAGCGATTGGGGAGAGGCCGTAGTTTAGAGGTTTCTGTTAGTAGCCTGTTCCAGGCCAGAGCGAAAACCGCGTTGGGGCTGGGGGGAGACCGAGAGCATAGCACAGGCTAGGTAACTAGAGGTTCGACTGTATTCAGAAACACCAGTTAGATTTAGGAGCTTGATACAGCATTAGTATTGTTTTACTATAAGGGCGCTTACCGGTATTATTAGTGAGAATGGGCTGGCCATAACAGTTCAGTTTTTAAGAAAATCTCCCTATTGATCAGGGCGCCGGTTGTTCAAACGTTGGATAGCGCTATCCAGCGGAGAAATCACTATCCGACGGATAAGTATTAAGGAAACCAATAAGAATTGCGCTATTCAGTAAGAAGAGATTTATCTGGTGGATAGCGTTATCCACCCTTTTGTACAACTGGGGCCTGGATTGTCCAGCCAGATCAGTCTTTAGTAAATAGTATGCATGGCAGTGATGGGTTTTTAGCAGACGCTGTCGCTTCTCTTTCATTTTCAAAATGATCTTTACAGCCGGCCAGTTCTGATTAATGGTAAGCGCCGTAAGTTTCACCCATTCACGTTTGGTGTCATTTACATGTACGAAGACAAAAAAAAGCGTTTATTACTTTTGAGTGTGAAATACTAAATAGATACTTTGAAATGTGTTGACCAATTTTTATGGTGTGACCACAGGTGCCCCAGGCTTACTATTTGGGTCGCGTACTGGTTTCATGTAACATGAGTCACGGTATTATGTAGAGAGAACATATGGGGCGAAGTTTAGGTCTGGAAATTTGTTAGGAAATGGAAATGAAAGTCGATGAAACTTACCATGTGGCGAGTTGTTGTCCTTAATACGCACACGAGGTTTCGGGAAAAATGGGGAAAAATAGTCTCAGTTCATCTTTCCTTCATAGTATACTATAAACAGGGTGTCAGTAAAATTTTTCTTTGCTCTGCTCAGTAGACTGTGCTCTAGACACTGCTGTAGCATGTAATCGGACTGAGCACTCTCCTGGTCGGTAGGAATACAACAAAAAAACGTTTTGTCAACGTTTTTGCCGTGAAATATTGCCAAAATGTCGGGTGAATGTTCAAATTTCTCTAAAATTCCCGAATTTGTCAATTTTTCCCCTAAAATGCCCGCTATTTTCTAAAATTCCTTTTGACGTCTAAAATAATTCCAAGAAAAATTCCGGAATTATGTAGCAAAGCCTATCGCAGTCATGGCCTTCGCGTTTTTTGTGTGGTAAAATGGTTGAGAACACTGCATTTTAGTTTGAAAAATTATTAGCAGTGATAATGCTTACGAACCCGTGCATGCATTGCACAGTTGTCAGCAGAGCCTTATAGATGGCTTTCACAGTGACGTCATCAAATTGTAACGTCAAAATTGCGAAATTTTAAGAACTCCTATTTACACTAGGTTGAAGATAAACAAAAAGTAAATCTTTGCACAAGTTTTCATTCCTGTAGCATGTTTCATCTCGAAACTACAGCAATTTGAACTCCCGAGTTTTCACAGTGCGTGACACCAAAATAGGAATGCTGTCTCGTTGAAAAAAAAGTATCTCCTCTTGATTTTCAGCTGTATAACCATTCCAAGTATTACAAGATATCTTCATGTGCACGTATGCTAGTTCTCGAGTGAAAAGAAGGAGCTTTTATAGAAAAAGTGAACTCCAGATGTTTTTGTTGATTTTCCGCGACCATATTGGTGCACCAAAACTGCGCACCAATATGGCGTCTCCATACAAACTTCTACAAAGGTGCGTGAAACGTTTCGGCAAATAACTCTGAAACTGTGGGCCACAAAGGCCTGAGACTTGGACAAATTGTTTAAAAATTAGTCTTCTATAACATTTCATTTTCTTCGCTTCTTCCACTGGACGGTTTCCAATTTATTTTTTTGTAGCGTGACAGTGAAAACGATCTATACTTTCAGCTGACGTTTCGCACGTACTGCGTGAATCGCGAAAACAGTGACCTGCCGGTGCTCGCAGACTCCTTAGCAGGGCCAGCGGGGCATGACTGAGAAATGAGAAATCATTCACCTCGGTGGCCACATCACGGACACTCGACTCGAGGGGACTTCCTATTTTAGACTTTGAACACCAGTTTCGTTATATTCCGTAATCAATGGATCGTACCAAAAGAAAAACCTTTTTGTCAGATGATATCATAAAGATAAAAACAACAAGAAGTCATTAAAGAAATGTCGCCTAATATATTTGTATTTTGTGGCTCTTAGCAATGTCATGATTATTCTGTAAACTACTTATAACTTACCTTATTATTAAACCCATACGCTAAAAAAAGGGGTCAGGAAAAAAACAAAAACAAAAAGCACCGGAAGTTGCGTGACACTCGTGAATTGTCACCCGTATTTTCAACCAATAAGCACGCCAAGTTAGACAATGGCAATCTAAAGATTTGAATCGGAAGGAAAATATAAATGCAGTGACTCACCACTGTTTTGCCATTCAAGCACGTATAAAAACAGTGGCACATAATACAGTCTTTGACGATGTCGTCTTTGGTTCACAACCATCTTCGAAGGAAACGAGTTGGCCTAGTGCTCACCAAGAAAAAAAGGCTAAAACCGCTTTTTGTTGCGTTTGTGAAATTGTGTCGGTACGTTTATAACCACCTCAATATGCATTTTATAATATTCTCTCCCTAAACTGCATCGCGTACATATAAATGATGTATTACCATTTAATGGTTTGTTTGATTTTAGGGAGACTGGAATCGACTTAGTTGAGGTAAGAGGTTTTGTAAAGCAAGGGAAGCGGATCGATCGAGCATTGATAATAATCACGCTTTTGCTTTAATACTTGCATAGTGCAGGTAACGTTAAAATAGTTTAAAGGTTATTACTCGGGAGATTGTTGAAAATAAGACCGCTACCATCATCCACAAAGTAAACGTTAAGTTACATAGGGAAAATTCTCTCACTCTTCATTCGATATTTTTTATTTACGTGATTATTTCGAAGCTTATATTGATCAACTCGCCGTTGATTTCATCAGAGCTCATGAGTAAAATTTATCGACCCTTGAAGGCGTCGAAATAAAGCAGCATGTTGTTTATGCAAATCGTATTGACGCACTTGATATTCGATTGGCATAATTCCCTTCCTAAGAGAAATGCCCCTAGCTAGGAGGTCCAATACTTCACTAAAATGTTGAAACACTTTGGCTTGTTCGATAGTATAACAGCAATTTTAAGTAAAGCTATATATCCGTAGTCTCATGGGTGTCTTCCAGGCAGGTTAAAAACTCCGACTCCGAGAAAGAAATACAGAAGTTAGTTGTAATTAAGTAGGGAACCTTAAGAGGTATGTCATTCATACCGAAGAGCGCTTACTTTCATAGAGAACTTTCGATGAAAAAAACTCCTACAAATGGAACTGGTTTATTTACCGAAAACAGGAACGGGATTGAGTTGTATCATTTGCAAAATACCGATAAAGCTTTCGCTTTCTCTCGCGAGGAAGCCTGGCATGGCACTGGTATTAAATTCACACAATTCGGCCGTTCCGGTATTACCGTAAAATCGATGCCTCGGAAAAAATTACCTTTTTCCCGTGCAGAAAAATTTTCACCAGAATGAACTTTCCACTTGAATTCGTGCCGGAATCAGGAGTCGATCGTTACCGGGCTTTCAATACAAAAGGTATTAAATTAAGCGCTCGAAGTTTCTAGCACACCCGTCTGAAGAATGGACCGATTTGCCTGAGTGGGTCGTCGGTGAACGTGTACAAGGGTTCTTTAAGATCGTTTTTAAAAATATTTTGTAGTAAAAAACAAAAATATTTCTTTTCTCTTAAATTATAAAGAATATTTTTAGATTTCTCCTCAGGGAGTTATTTACAGGGCCAACCTCTCCTACACTTTTGTAAATGCTTTCAAAAAGTTCTGTCTCAAGAGTCTGTTCAAGTATTTATTAGCAGTCTAAACGTGCATGACGTAAGCGATCTCGTGGCGTTCTCCTGAGTGTAGGACTGTTTCACGTCAAGCCTGGAGTCAAGTAGTGTTTTATACCAATCAACTTTTCCCGCGTTTTTATAAACATGCGTTTGAAGTCACTCGAGGCATTTCGGTGGTTGCCTGCGTGCAAAGGAAATAGGAGACGTCTGCACGCAGACCATTTCCGTGGCGGATGCGCTGTACATGTACTTGACTTTTATCTGAAATTCTAAAGGACGGCATACAAAATTAATCTGGTAGCTAAAAGATGAAACTTGCGCAACACTTTGCCTCTTTAATAATAACCACAAAATACGTTCAGTATTCAGTCATTAGACAGTTTAACCTTCACGTATACGGCAAACGACAGATTCAAGTTGAGAATTTGTTGAAATAGAAAATGAGCAGATAAAAACCAGCTCAGAAAATTCTTATGGATAACAAATTATGTGAAACTACAGTCGACTCTCTCTTAACGGACACCTCTATAAGACGGACACCTCTGTGAAACGGACACTTAGAGTTGGTCCCTGCCTTTCTTTACTCCCTTTATTTGACTCTCTATAAGACGGACACTTAGAGCCGGTCCCAAAGGTGTCCGTCTTATAGAGAGTTGACTGTACTCATTTGTGTGTAGAAATAATGGACAGTAGGCGACAAGCAAAGGGGGAACTTGGTCACGTGGTACAAATTGACGTAAACGTGATGCTCAGCCTCCCTATTGTTTTCTTTTCGTTCTCGCGGGAATGGTGAGGTCACTGACAGTCTACACTGCAGTCAGAAAAGACACAGAGCTGAGAAAACGAATCAAGTAGAAATGGTCTTAGAAGTGGTCTCTGTTAGACTCACACTGCACCGCTATGAGAAAACCGTTTCTGAAGAAGAATTTGGAATGGAATTCGAGATGTAGCTAGACTACGAGTAGTCCCCCATTTTTCCTCAGGGATAGGAGAGCGAGCTAAACGCGAGCGCGCATGAAAATCACCCCACGCGAGAAAAGGCGACACGCGGCGTGGGGTGATTTTCACACGCGCTCGCGTTTCGCTCGCTCTACTATCCCTGAGAAGAAATGGGGGACTACTCGTAGTCTACAATGTAGCTTGAACCTGCAGCAGTTTCATTGACCCCATGCCGAGTAGCAGAAGGGTTTTTCTTTGCTTTTTACTTATAGTCTGTAATATCTGATTTGTAATAGAATTAATTTGGCACGCTCGCTGCGACTAGCGTTTTTATGGCCAACTGCGTGCCAGGAAATTGTACAAGCAATGTTATGATAACAAATGTCTTGTCTTGACGTTTTACCACATTTCATACAAACAAGCGTGATACTGCCAGCGTTGTAGGATCAAAAGAAACGCCTGTGTTACCTTATTAAACAGTCAAATATTTAATTAATAATGCATTTTGATAAATGCAAATAATAGAAATTTTATGGAACGTTTTACGAAACGCAACATGAAAAATGCATTACATATTTCGGTTTTATCAGGTTGAGTTAGACATACCGCTTGAGGAACAAGGTCCATTTGATCTGATAATACAGAAGGTACCAGATTACCTGGGCAAGGCGGTTGGAAAAGAGCTGGGCAAAGACGAAGCTTTGCAAATGTTGCAAGGAATCAAGGTCAGTAAGGGATGGTCAGTTAGAAAAGTTATGGGGTGGGGGGGGGGGGGGGCGGAAGTGCGGAATTTCAAAGTCCGTGAGTTTTCTAATGGTCCATCCCTAATCTACAGCTATAACTCCCAGTTAGAGCTGATAAAAGGAATCTTCGCACATTGTGTAATCAACAGCGTCCGTATGGACCACATTAAAGCATTGTGGGCGAAAATTTAATGAGTGAAAAATATTTTAGTGGGAAGGAGGGGTGGGGGGTGGGCTAAGCACGTAGGGTATAGGGAGGAATGGAAAAAAGAAAGGGGTTGGGATTGGGATTGGGATTCCCTTTCGCGCTTTTCTCCTTCCCCTTTCCCCCTCCCCTTTTTGCGCTTGCCACGCAGGCTAAGAGAGTTTCGGATGTCAACCCTATGGCCTGATCATACTAGCTGTGATTGAAACCCGGGGACCGACCATTTCTCGATAGTTTTAACGCCTTTTGGGCCCAGACAGCTACTTTATGGGTGCAGTGATGTGAATGAATAAATAAATGAATGTTAAAAAGACGTTAAACTCTATGGCAGCGTTAAAATTTGGTACCCACACACGGTGCCCGACCACGGTACTCGCTGGAGACTGATATGAGCACACCCTTTTGTCAAGTGCCCACGCTCAGAATTCGGGCACAATAGTGGGCACCGGGTCCCTGTGTGTACACCGTTTTTGTCCGTTGTGGGGCAGCCATTGCCAAGGTGCCCGACTGACGGTACGGCACTGGGCGCTGAAGTGTACACACCTTTTTTTTTTTTTTCCATGAATAATTCGGGTACAGTGATTCGCATTTTTCAAGTGATTTTTTTCTACCCTCGTCGGCCTCATGGCTGCATAAGGACCCTAATACATATAGAGTGGACAAGCGTGTAGCCTGCGATCATGCCTGTATCTCCATCTGTTCATCCCCTCCCGAAAAAAAGACAATAAAATGAATTAAATAGTAGCGCCTATTTGCTAGCCTGCGTAGCAGGCGCTTGGAAGTAGTGGGCGCAAGAAAGAGCGAGTACGCGAGAGGGAGACACGCGCACCCGTTTTTTCTCGGGCCTGCTACGTAGGCTACCTATTTGCAGGTTTTCAGCGCACAGCAGACGTCTCTTAATTCCATTTTTTTTATGAAATATGATAGAGATGATGCACAGACTAAGGCTGTGTTCACTTTTTACCGGATAGCTTCACGTGCCGACACGAAAAGCTATCCGGTATAGTGTGAACACCTATCCGATATGTGACTTCACTTTAGAAAAGAGCGCGGCGCAGCATCGCTGCGTTATCGTTTTCGTTATCGTTCTTATGCGGGAAAAGAAGCCCTATCCGGTATGGTTTTCGTGCCGGCGCAAAAGCTATCCGGTATAGTGTGAACAGCTATCCGATATGTGACTTCACTTTAGAGAAAGCGTGGCGGAGCATTGCTGCGTTACAGAAATCGCGCTGAAATCACCGTTCTTGTGCGTGAACAGAAGCCCTATCTGGTATGGTTTTCGTGCCGGCGCCAAAGCTATCCGGCATAGTGCTAACGTAGCCTAACACTTGAGTTGTTCTTTTATTCGTCTGAAAGTTTCGCCGCTCACATGATAAACTGTTCGTTTTAATCAGCTGTATGCTAAAGATCACCCCGGAGTTATCCTGCTTGATCCACTGGAGCCAGTTTGTAACTTGCTTGACAGAACAAGAAGTTACCAGGTCATGAAAGAATGTGCAATTACTTCGGAGAAAGGTATCATTTGAATTAGCCTGCAAGCAAGCTCTTTATTTGGGGGAGACGCGAGAAGTCACGCGAGAAAAACACGCAAAGGGAAGCGCTCGCCATAATAGACGTCTTTAGCTTGTATGTTTTGTTTTTCCAATGTAGGTCATGTGATAAAACTCAAGAGAACTGCTTCCTTCAAATTTCGAATTATTCCGGTTCATATGCACGCATAATTTCTGAAAAGAAAAAGTGTCAAATTCCCCTGAGACCTCTATTGGGAAAACAAAACGTACAAGCTAAAGAGCTCTATTGAAGAGCTTGTTCGTAGCCTCGCACGCTACATTTGAATGTAACTTTAACTTTGTCATACACAATCAAACACAAAAAATGTTAACTTTTGTAAGGATCTGATTTAAATCTCCGGCCGTAAATATATTTAATGCTCAAAACGTTAAAACTACCTTCACTTTGCCGGATGTAAATCACTTGTTTTTCGGCTCAATATTCTCAGCCCTCTAGGATGTTGTTTTCATATATCTTCAAGTTTTTATGTGTTTCCTGACTAATCGGGAAACTTTAGCTCAAGGGAATGCGTCATGATTTTCTTAATTTCCTTAGTTTGTTGTCGGTTCTCTTCCCTAAGTTATTTTTCTTATGTCTGTTTATACTTTCCCTCCTGATTTATTTTATTTTAGGGATAAGGGCGGTGGTGCCTAATTTTGTACAAATTGACGTGTTGGATATTAAAGAAAATTTGATGAAAATAGAGAAAGCAGGTGTTTCCTTTCCAATGAGTAAGTTGATGTTAGTTCGGTGTTGTAAGTTATTATTCTCTTTATTCTATATTCCTGATAACGATTATGACAAAGATTTAATGTAAAGGCTCTATCGCTATCTATGTTTTTTTAAGCAAATACAAAAGGAGTTCATGTTAATAATTTTATAGTTCATTTTAGTTTTTTTTTCTCCAGTTGTCTTGTCAAAAAAATATATAAACGTGCGATTTTTGGAGCAATAAAGAGAGTACAGTAAAGTTTTTTTCCCTTGCTGGTCACATTACATTCGCGTCCTGTTGTCCACCTACAAACTCTCGCAAAACAAACCTTTAACATAAAAGATAACCTGCATAGCATGCGCTATAAAGCAATATGGGCGCATAAAGGAACGAGGCGCGCATGGGGGGACACGCCAGGGGCTCTCTCCTCGTGTGCGTTACTCGCGCGCCCCTTCCTTTTTGCGCCCTTATTATTCTTTATGTGCCTGCTGCGCAGGCCAGATAGAACACCTTGGTCAGGGATCGAACAGCTGTATAGAATTACTTAGCAGATAACTAGTGTAAATGGACCGTGAGGTTCACTCGGGTGCAACAGAGCTGCCGGAAGGACTGAGTGGGAGCTTTCCGTAGAGAGGTCACCTGACTGGAAAAGAGATATAAAGGATTTTGGACCGGAAGGTCCAACGCACCTCCCCACTGGAAGAGGAGCGTTGGTTGACGACACTAAAAACGGTTGCCATGGAGACAAGAAGTCCCAGTAATCGAAAACCAGTTTTATAGTAAGCATTATTAGGGCCATTTATACGGGGAAAAATAAGACGCGTCTTACAGAAGACGCGAACTTTACGTATAAACGGCACATTTCGTCTAAAATAAGACGCGGCTTAGCTAAGACGCGTCTTATTAGATAAGACGCGTCTTATGTAAGACGCGTCTTATTTTTCCTCGTATAAATGGCCCTAACATCAATTGGTCTGTACGTTGGTTCACCTTATATTGCTTATTTCAGTTTCTAAGCCAGTGATTGCTGATGGATCTGATGTATCTCATAAGGTTAGTCGTATTCCCTGACTCTATTTCAGTTCCCTCGGGGTAGTCTCGTTGCCCAGGCCTCTGATCCAGCTCTGATCTCTGATCTCTTCTCTGCAGAGGCCACTTGGGGTCATACGGGTAGGCTGGGGAGAGGGAAAATAAAATGAAAGCGCGAGGTGAACAATTTGTCATAATCCACCCCCTGTTTTCGTCGTAGGAATTACAGTAATACTTCTATTTGTAATTACAGTTACGATTATTGTAGCGTTTTAAGTGGCACAAAAATCACGGTACAAGAGATTTGCAACAAAACTTTTGCGTATTCCTATTCCGGAATACGATCAATCGAAGTAAGCTTTCTCGTACGGAAACGCTCGCTACGCGGGATCCTTTGGCTCCTAACTATTACTTTTGTAACATGGATGGATAATTCGAGTTACTTATTGTCATTTCAGATGGCGGTCATATTTAACAAAGAAGGGCTGAAGGATTTAATGCCGCCATGCGTTATTCAGCAGTTTGTCAACCACGACGCAAGACTGTTCAAGGTTGGCCACTTTTAAATGTATCTGACCTACTTATAATTTTGTCATTTCTTATATAAGAGTGCTAACTCTTCCAAGGACGATGATATCATGCCTTCGGTAATATTTACGTTCAACATTAGATTGGTTTACAATGAGTTTTTTCCGGGAGGGATAAGATCCTTTGTATCACGAAAATTTGGTAAAAATGATAAAATGATGTAATATTTGTAATTTTCTTCCGCCTTATAGGTTTATGTGGCAGGCAATCATCGCTATATTGTTCAACGGCCATCAATAAAAAACTTTTACAACACTGGTGGTACGTAATTGCTAATTATATTGAGAATATTAGGAGTTAAATAAATTAATATGGGAATAAATGTAGTTCACTTCTGGCGGGAGAAGTTTGGAAAATACTAATTGCAGAGGAGTAATTGTTTGACTTGTATTCCTTATTCTCGTTAGCTTTGATTGATTTTGAATCGATTGAAAAAAGACCATAAGTTTTATGTTTTTCCATTATTACAGATCCCGCTCTATTATTGGTCAGAACAAGTATATTTCCTATTTCTATAGCACGCGCGTGACGTCATCATGCACTTTCTTTTTCAAAACTATGACGTCACCAACAAGAGTAGTAGGTGCGCAGGTCATGAAAGAAGAAACGAAGAACTTGTTTTTGGTGAACTATTGAGTTGTATAGTCCCTTGGGAATTTGCCCAGAACAAAAGTTGACTTACTTCTTTGATATCTTTGTTTGCGTAGTAATTTTTCCCCACAGAATTCAACGGTTGTCATAACGCTCAAATTACGTTAAAAGATGATTTGTTGTGTGACAGGACGCTGCAATCTTGGCTCTTTTTGTTGAGCGACAAATCGCGCGATCGCCCTTATAAACAGCCCTTAATTTTGGCTAGTTCGTGCACTATATAAGGTCAACTCGTAGAGCTTGGGCTACCTGAGCTGAAATGATACCGTTTAAAAGTCTTTTTCTCTTTGTTTTTACAGCCAAGGATAGGGAAACAATATTCTTTTTATCGAACGAAATGTCGAAATCTTATTCAGCCTCCTATCTTCACAAGGTAAGCCAAGTGCAATTGAATTGTTTTGTTAACTCTGTTAGAAGAAGGTAGTGATCAGCGCTTGGTATGCATACCTTCTCTATGCCGTCATCCTCGTCTTCATCATTGTTTTTTTTTTTGCGTTTAGATTTTCTTCTTTTCTTTCTCTTTTGCAGACTTTTAGTCTATTATTTTGTTGTCCAGGCTTATCTGTCTTTCTTCTCTTTGTTATTTGTTCACTTGTTTTTCGTTTTACTATTTTGCCATCTTCTCTTCTCTTCTGTTCTCTTCCTCTTTTTCCTACTATAACATCTTTTCCCAAATCGTTCTTTCTTCTCTTGCCCTTACTTAGTCAGATCGAGTTTCGCTAGTGGTGCATCGGCCGACAATGCGTCATTCCAGTAGGTAGCAACCAACCTCGTTCCCAGGGTTCTCTCCTATTCCGGCGTCCTTACGAGTAGAAGAGAACCCTGGGAACGATGTTACATGGGTAGCAACAAGTGTACTGGCAGTAGGCTACAGCTCCTGCTGAATTGCGACCTTTCAACTGGGGGTTAGTAGTTTGCAATATAATCTTTGTACAGATTGTTGGTAGAGGAAATATGAGTAAAATACGGCTCGTGCTTGGGAATTAGCTCACCCACACGTGGGTTCGGAAATCTTTTTCTACCTGATGATAGAATGGAAAAGCAGCGTGCAATTGTTTATCGCCATTATTTTCTCATTGAATAAACCTTTTAAGTTAAACCCTGAAATGCTGTTTATGTAAAGTAAATGTTAGTTTTTTTTTTCGAAGCGTAACTTTTCAACTTGGTTTGTTTAATAGTTAGATGAAGATGACGATGAAGACAGCTCTGTATATCCTGATGACAAACTTGTGTCGGACCTTTTAGATAAACTAGAACGAAAACTGGTAAGGTCACTGAATTACTTGTGAGCATACACGTCTTCTTGAAAAAAATCCAATGTCTTAAAAAGGTGCGCGAGATGATGAAGGTTACAGGGATACCACCTTTTCACTATAACGGAGAACTCGTTTCTACGAGCAAATGACAAATTAACGTGCCGTATTCATTTTTAGGCCCAGTTTATAAATCGCGCTTCTGTCGTACGAACTTAATTGTTGAATTAAGTTCGACAAAAGTACGGCAGAGGCAGATGTCTGAACAAAAGTTTTGACTTCGGTTTGGCAGAGCAAAGTTCGCAGACAAGCTCTGCTGCACGACTGATGCTACACGACTCTGGCACGGCAGTGATTCAAACGCCGTGCTTGTTAAGTGTGTCGAACTAAATTCATAAATTTTGGAAACTGTATTTCCCCTGGATTTGTGATCGTGATTTTGTTTCAGTTACTACTGACTTGATACTACTTACACGGAAATGGAGTTCGACTCTGGCTCGACGTCTGAAAAATTCGTGCTTTTGTCACGCTTCTGTACGTAATAACCCAGTTTCCGCGCGAGTTCGTCGAGATAGTTGGGACAAGAGCAAAAAAAGAATGAATTACCCCCACTCTAACGTTCGTACAATAACTGGATTGGAAACGCTTGCAACGCAGGCTATTCGGCACGGTATGCAGAAGCAGGATTTATGGAACTGTATTTAGTGTCTAAGAGTGCAAATGTGATGGCATCCAGATCTGAGAGCATTTAGTGTCTGGAAATTAGAGCGTAACATTTTTTATTTTTCTTTTTGAATCAGAATTTGACATTGTTTGGTATCGACTTGATCGTTGAAAAAGGAACAGGGCATCATCTTGTAGTTGACATCAATTATTTCCCTGGTAAGAGAAATCTTTGTGTCTTAAATGCACGGAAATAAAAAATAATAATGATCGTCAATAATCAAAGATTTAGATGATAATGGAAATTTTCTTTACGTTTTTTAATGTACAGTTGTAAATTTCGCTACGTATAGGCAATTTACAAATGCTGCCTGAGACTGTATTATTCAAAAAAAAAAAAAAAAAGGAGAAGAAGACTGAAAAAATCAAAATTGCATTAAGTCTGGGCTATCCCTATTCCTATTTCTACAACAAAAGATGTAACATGTTGCTCTAATGGCTATATTTATCATTTTCTTGATTATATAAAGTTGCTACTTTTTGTTAATGCCAATGTCATTCATCATGTCTAAGAAAGTGAAGCATTCGTGGGAGAAAACGCCAAGGGAGCTCAAGGAGAGATTTACAAATTTCACACATCTGTAATTTCTACTCATTTCTTTGATCAACTTCAGATATTTTTCTTTTTTAGGCACTGCATTGTTATTAAGGTTAGACTTGAAAGCAACTGTTAATTCTAGAACATATAGGCACTTGGACTGGATAATAATAATAATAATAATAATAATAATATCATTATCATCATCATCACCACCACCCACACCACCACCACCACTACCATCATCATCATCATCATCATCATCACCAATATCATCATCGTTATCACCATCATCATTATCATCATTAGCAGCGCTTCGATGTGAAAACTGACTGTTATTAATCATTTATGTTTGGTTCGATCTTTAGGTTACGATGGTGTGCCCTCCGCTCCAGAAAAAATCACAAAGTATGTACACGAGTTGCTCGACGAATCCTTCAAAAGAGAACAACTGGAAGTTCAAAGAGCCTTTTGACCTCTTAGAGGAGGCATTATTAAAGCTAAATCTCGAAAAATGTCTTCACCGAGCAAATGAACGAAACAATAGCCATGCACCTACATTGCATCCATGTGTGGCTACAACAGGGAGTGTGCAGCAATAAAACTCCACATTAGGTTCTTAAGCAGTCATCTTCTTCCACAGCTTAGCGGCGGAGGTGAAGATTACGTCTAAACGTTGTTTGAGGTCAAGAATTCGCTCACGTGGAAACTATCGCCTGTTCCACAGTTCCATACATTTGGGCGCTTTAAAGTGTATCAATCGTCTTTGCTAGGACAAGCTATACCCTATTATTTCTTTATCGAGTGATCTTTACCCTTCACTTTTGAGACCTCCAACAGCTAGCAAGAGACAAAACTTTCTAAATCAACGGTGAATCTTGTGTTTTCTCTTGAGAGTGACTGAGTTATCTATCAGCTTTCTCTCATAACAGGGCAGTCACCTGGATTTGCCGCTACCACAACTTTTGAGAAGGCGGATAATTTAACAGCGAGGAAGTTCTTTTCTTTATAATTTTCCTTTCGTTTCCTATCAAAGTCGCTTGGAGTTATGCTAATACATATGGAAGCCGAGGGAAACCCCGGCCCGCGGCACTTAGTCAGACTTAGTGGCAGCCCTGTTATATTCTTCTCCCTCTTCTTCAATTTCTAACTTACGTTAGTGTAAATGTTAATTATTTAATACAAAATTTATATTTGATATAAATATGGGCGGTTTATTCAATATACAATTTTGGAGTCATGAGACATAATTTACATTGTTGGAGAGCAATGATCACCTCGTTTCTATCTTAAATAAAAGGTAAAAATTTGTTTTCGTAGTTTTTGCTATATAACATGTTTTTACCTATTAAAACTAGTTTTTCCTGTGATGTGTGATCATGAGTTTTTTGCGAAGGTTAATAAAATTTATATCAACCCGAAATATATTTAAGAGTTACTGTTAAGGGGAAAAAGCCCTTGAGTAAGTCGCTGTCATCTTTGATTTTGTGGCTTCTCGTTTTATGAAAAAGCAAGGCAACCGTTTTGTGACTTTTTTTCCAAGGATTTATATTATCGTGGTTTATTTATGGATAAGCTAGCTTCACAGGGAGAGAATACGACAAAAGTACGAGCAAGATACTCCTTACGCAATAGTAAGTTTAAAAAAGCTAGTCTAAATAATGAGAGTTTATTTAATTTTTAAGTATGTTTTAAATAATAAAAACCAACTTGAATCTTGGAGTCAGACAGTCCTTCTTTAAGAACAACGTAACTGTACGTAGTCATGCTAAACTACTCACTAGTTAAAAAATATCTTTGTGAACTGAAAGTCCCGACAGTGGACACTCTCTAAAATTGCCTACACGGGGAGGCTCCGCCTGAAAGGGGTACGTTTTTCGGGCTTCAGGAATATCAAAGGGTTAGATAGGGAAATCATGAGTTGAAGTAGATGAAAAGGTAGAAAAATATATCACCCTTGATTGAAATGTTGAAAAAAGACGAGCCTTATGGCTATGTCCTTTGAATTTACTAACTACAAATCGAAAATGACAACAAAACTTCCTGCTCTAGCGATTTATTCTTATTAAGTAGGTATGTTAAAGGGTAAAATTTTTCAATGGAAGGTATACGAAAGCGGTACCTTTTTGATCAAAAATAGTATATAAAAAAGGGGTTGGTCGTCGGGCGTACACGAGGACGATTCGCAACCACGATTTTTAGCGCAACACAGCGTTGCAACATCGTTTCGAATGATTGCAACATTGTTCCAACATTGCAGCGCTGTGTTGTGCTAAAAATCGTCGTTGCGAATCGTCCCGTGTAACACCACGTTTCGAATCATCTCTTGTCACATCACCTTAAAACTTTGACCTCGACCACAGGAATCCGGACACTTTTGAAACCGCATATTTTTCAATCTGGATTAGTGTGGATGCGGCCATAAACCACTCTGAAGCGGTTTCAAAAAGATGTGGTTTCTGTGTCAGACTCACTGACTTGGTGTGCACGGAAGGACGTATTCGTGTAAAAATATAGGCCGTTTACATGTAAAAGATACTCGGATTTGTGTGAACTGGGCCTTTGTTGAGTAGCCTCCCAGGCTGCGAGAAAAATTCGCCACAGGTAACGCAGGCTCTGTGATAGTACCACAGTACACGGAAGGCCGTATTCGTGTAAAAATATAGGCCATTTACATGTAAAAGATATTCGGATTTGTGTGAACGGGGCCTTTGTTGAGTAGCCTCCGAGGCTGCGAGAAAAATTTGCCACAGGTAACGCAGGCTCTGTGATAGTACCACAGTACGATTCCAGTAAAATTACACAGTTTGTATGGGGTAAAAATACGATCCTAAAATTTGTAGGAAATACTGGATAAAAGTCAATGGAAGTTAGTCTGCAGTTCTTAATGCTCAAACGAAGTTTTATGATAATTTGTTCAAAATTCACCCTAGAAACAAAGACGGGGTCATATTTTATGGACCACTGGATTGGGTTAACTTTTGATTTGTTGGCTAGACTGGGAACAGTCTCTCGTTTTCTTCAGATTTAGTCAGGGGCACCCAACGGCAATTTTCGGGAAAATATCTGTTCGGAAGACGATTTGAGAACTAGAATTTTCGGAACCTTTGTTGTAAAATTTCTTGCTTGCCTGCCTCTCCTAGGATTTTCGAACATCTACAAAATGGTATAATTACCCGTTTTAAACGGATATTTACCCTGAAAAAGGCCACCTAGAATTTTCGGAAGCCTTTTCCTGGCTGAAATTTTCGAAAAGGTAAGTTTTGATTCCTATAATTTTCGGATCGCTAAACTTTCAGCTAGGAAATCCGAACAGGTGAAAAGTTTTTAGGGGATAAAAATATGCCTATATCTACCGTTTAAATACTAAAATACGTTCAACAATGCTATGTTAAGTGGTTTTGAACTATTATCCTCGCTGGGTGCCCCTGATTTAGTGAAGGGGAGTGCGGCGTCAACGCGAGAGACGAGACGGCAGCAAAGCAAACTCTAAGGTCACGTTTCACTTGCTTGTCCTTTCAACACTTCAGTTTTTACGCCAAAAAATCACTAGACCGTGAAAGACCATTTTTTCTGGCTTTGCGGGTAGTCTCTCTTTTTTCGTGCCTTTCCCGTTTCGCGCCTTCAGCAACGCGAGTGGTCATTGGCGTGTCGCGCACGTTTTGCTCGACGGATCAAGAAGAAAGAGAGACTAATCGTAGTCTATTAGTTGGCTGATTCAATAAACGAACGGGTTATCAGCAAGTACAGCCAGAAGCGGGATTGTTTTGGAGTAACGACACACTGTAAAGATCAACATGATAGAACTGAGGCGCAGCAACCCGGAAGATTAGGGAGCTTAAGGTGATGTTACACGAGACGGTTCGCAACGACGACTTTAAGCGCAACACAGCGTTGCAACATTGTTTTCGAATAGGCACAACATTGTTCCAACATTGCAACGCTGTGTTGCGCTAAAAATCGTCTTTGCGAATCGTCCTGTATAACAACTCCTTTAAGGAACCACGGCGGTAAAGGGAGTGAAAACATCACTTGAAAAGCGAATTCGTGCTGTTTCAAACTTTCTCGCGCTTGTACCATCTCGTTCAATTCGTCAATTGTTGGCAAATGTTTCTGGAGTTGAATTAAAAAGACTGCATAGACTACGTTGATAAAAAGAAAAAAGAAAATTGTCCCAATTAGCAAGTGTAACCAAGATTATTGGCTGGAGGCGGAAGATCAAGCACTCCAGGAAACTGTTCAGCATCAATGTCAACAGACGCAGAAGCACCCGATGCTTGGCTGTTCTCAAGTTCAGAGCCAGCAGAGTGAAAGTCATCAGTGTAGTTCCCATCACTATCTCCTCTTTGATCCCTGCTTTCACCTGATGAGGATCGTCTTTCTAACGGTCGCGCCTTATCCACAGCTATGTCCAACTCCTCTTCTGACTGAATGGTAATCTTTCGTTCCAGCCTCTCGGATACCTCAATCCTTGTTTTCCGTCTCCTTGATTTAGTTTTGACAGGAGATTTGGAAGATTTAACAGGCTTTTCTGATGAAAAAGAGCTACTTTGCGAGTGCACGCTTCCGGATGAATCATGATGATCAGAACTGTGTTTCAAGTTTTCGTGATCTGCGCTACTACTTCTTGTGAAATCTAAATGAAGTGACCTCTGTGATCCCGGCTCCTGGTCTGATTCCTCAAAGTCCTCAGTATACATTGTCATAGCAGACCCCCCTCCTCTGTTGTCATACTCTGAGCTTACTATGCCTGTATGGCCGTACAATCCTCTAACAGGGGACTGATCTGTACTCCATTCGCCTTCCTGATCACTCTTCTGTTCAGGCTCTGCTACTGCAAGATCATGAAACAGGGTTCATATAAAATACTGCAACTATTTTTCAAGGACCTTTCAAGGACCACCAACTAGGAATTTATTTTCACAGATTGCACATAAATGCACATTCCCAGTTTATTCTAATAAGGCTCTAAGGCTTGATTTAGCCGGGGAATTAAACTACTATGTAGTTCTTTGGGTTTTACATTTCTTTTCTTTCCCGTAGCTGAAGCTTATACTCTTAGCAGCTGGGGAAAATCCCTGACCCTCAACCATAAGTGAGAGCCCTGCTATTGTCCCCAAAACATTCTGATAGCAGGGCTGTCACTAGGATTTCAAGTTTTCGGGTACAAAGGTCCTCCTATGTGATTAAATCCACAAAGTCAATTGGACAATATGCCCACTGAATATTAATGAGTTTTTGAAGGTTTGTTACTGTGAAATAGCAAGCCAAAGCTTAAAATTCAAAATCTGACGCATCCAACCTTACCCTGGGTGCCAGAGACTTTTCTAGCGCGGTTTCCGGTTTCTGTCAAGTCTTTATAGTGACCCGCGAGAAAAACCTCTGGTACCCAGGGTAATCTAACCTCACACCTGCCAATAAAGTTAGTCTTTCTAATATATAAACACAATCTCCTGGTCAACCTTCACAAAGTGATAAGTAGAAACGACAAACCTAACTAAGGAAAAATTGGCAACAATCTACCCAGGTGGATAGGAATAGCCAGTAATAAGCCAGAGAGAAAAACAGTTAAAAACGAGCTAAAGACCTTCATGAGCAATATACTTCAACCGGAAGAGGACTTCTTGCATTCTAAGGCAATGCTTTTGCCTAAATTTTTTGGGCAAATCATCTGTTAGAGTAAAGACACTTACAAGACAATTTGGTAGCTTCAAGGCATAATAAAAGAGAAAGGCCTCACTTCCAGTTGATACGCATGCCTCAAAAACGCTGTTGCTTAACCCTTTAAGCCCCAATATCCACATACAAATTCTCCAAACTGATCTCCATAGATTTTCTTAAGAATTACTCGAGAGAATTTGATAAAAGATCATGGCATTTTCCCTTTGGTGATCATTTTATTAATTCTCATAACTTTATCTCTTGACAATGTATGGGTATTATTAGGAGAAAATTGTGTTTGGTCACTATTGGCACTTAAAGGGTTAAGCTATCTCCTATCAGCTTGAGGCCTACTGGTCCTTATAAAAGCCTGCTAAAGTAAAAAACAATACAAAAATGGTACACATACCTTCAACTTGTGGAATAAAAACCTCCACACTGTTTGGAGTCTTACTTCTCTCCTCACTCTCAACTAACTCAACAGCTGGCTTTTCTCTGTTCTCTCTCACTTCTTCTGAACTGGGTGGAGCAATTTCTACCTCGTGCAGTCCTTGCTCAGAAGAATATTCCTGAGTTTGAATTTGTGCATCTGCCATCTGTTTTGGCCTTCCTCCTAACAGCTTCCTTCCTGAGCCTATTTTGTAAGTCATCCCTAAAGCACCTTCACCAAAAGTTTCCTGCAATGAAGTTCTCTTATTTTCCTTTTGAGCTAAAGCTGCTGCATGAGCCTCACAGGGTCTCCTTCTGTTTGTTAATTTGTCCTTCTGATTCATTTCAAGCCTCATCTGTTGTGTTTTTGTCATTCCGTAGGTCAAATTTGTTTGCTTGAAGCGTACTCTTCTCTTGGGCAGACCGATCACCGAGGTTTGATTACTCTTAGGACGAGAGACGTGCTGTGATGACTTCATATGCACAGCATTGTTTTCTGAAGTGAGAGGTCTTCTTACACCTCTAGCTTTTTCTTTGCTGCTGTATTTCTGTGGATGCCTAGGTGTAGTTTGCGCCTGAATTTTAGAAGAACTGGGTTGTGAAGTAGTATCAGTTTGATGTCCCCCAGTCAAGCTCGACAACTCTTGTATCAGAGCATTTAAAACTGGTAAATGACCATCAGATATTAATCCTCTTAAGTTATATAATCGACTGACCAATTCCAACTGACTGCCATTGCTTTGTGGTTCCACGGAAGGCTTTGGCAATTTTTCGTCAGTCTGTACCGAAACTGATGTCACACCCACTGTTCCATCTCTTTGAACAACACTGGGTTCAAAATACATGAAATCCACATCACAACTTTCAGAATCTCTGCCAGCAGCTTGTCTGTTACCAGCAACACTACTGTTGCCAGATGTTTGTATTCTGGGCTCTGTTTTCCTCACAGCCTTTGAGTCACTATCAGCAGTGGATTTCGAGAAACAGTTATAGTAAAGTGGAGGAGGGCAAAATGTGTTTGTTATTACCAAATCTTCCTCACTTCTTCTTCTGTCGTGAGAGCGGATATGGGAGGTTATGTCCCTGGCATGGAGATAAGTTTGAACTTCGGCAGTTTGTTTTACATCTTGTGTCTGACTTGGTTTGACTGTTTGACGATCAGTTTCACTGTCAGCAATGTCTTCTGGAATATCTTCCTCTAAGAATGTTCCTGATTCAATTTCTGGCAATACTTTTTCTAAGGCGCCCTTTACAGCTTGCTCAATCTGTCCTCCTGTTTCAATCCTTTCAGTGCTTCTTTTTGCTAAAGCTTCTGTGGGAATATGGGGGATGAGCGACCCACCTAAACTCAATAACCTGAAGCCAAGCTTTACCTTCGCTATGCACGACCCCATAAGATTATAAACACTAAAATCACCCTCATCTCTGTAAAAAGAGGGAACCGCAATACCTTTCTGATACACATCTTTGCTAATCTTGTCTATTGCTCTCTTTAGAGAAATCAAAGTGCTGCCAACAAGAACAGGCTTCCT
>BOPM01000166.1:261803-278328 GCA_022179025.1 Porites australiensis | reverse complement strand
AAACTTTTCATCTGTTCGGATTTCCTAGCTGAAAGTCTAGTGATCCGAAAATTATAGGGATCAAAACTTACCTTTTCGAAAATTTCATGGCCTTTTTTAGGGTAAATATCCGTTTAAAATGGGTAATTATACCATTTTGTAGATGTTCGAAAATCCTAGGAGAGGCAGGCAAGCAAGAAATTTTACAACAAATGTTCCGAAAATTCTAGATCTCAAATCGTCTTCCGAACAGATATTTTCCCGAAAATTGCCGTTGGGTGCCCCTGTTCTGTACAAAATTAAACGTTCAAACTGGTAATGACAAGGAATCCTATATAGAAGTCGGGGGCTTATACACGATAGGCTTCCTGGAACTCTAGGGTAAACCACGTGAGTTAAGGGTACTGACACCATTTTTACTTTTTTTAAAATTTGTGTTGCGAATGACCTATCGGTTGCTTATCTCGATCGATATAAGTTTTTCTGGTAATATTTTTCAGGCTGAGAGCTTTGACCATGTGTCAGGAATGCCATATACGCTATCACACCGGTGAAGGTGGATATAACCACGTGACACAGAATTTGTTCCCAGACCCCTGGACTCTGGATGGGGCTGACCAAGCCTACCCTACAGAGGCGGTGATTCGTCTGTTAGGAGAAGCACAGCCAAATCAGAAGGCGAGGAATGATGCTATGGGGTAGGTTGCACTTTGACATACGTGTAAATGTATGCAGTTTGTTCGAAAAACTGTGAAAGGTTTGATTGAACCCAGGGGTCATTTGATAAGTAGGTTGAACATGATCGTCCGGGTGAACGTAGTCCTTATTAGGACTTTTGTTGGTAGTGACGTAGAAGGTCCCAATGTAAATAGATTCTTACACTTGCGATTCCTTGACCCTACAGCGAAGATCTTTTAAGAGCCTTCCACCTTTATGGTGTCTCTTTCAATGGCGCTGAAGTACTCAGTCAAGCAAGAGCCAAAAGACCATTGCACTTTCTTCATAGTCGCATACGCTTTAAGTCTTTCTAATGACAACCCGAATCAGCCGTGTACAAGTACCGTGTACCGTTTTTATAAAGTTGAGAAGCAAGTTTTTAATGAGAGGTTGAAAGTAACAACCCAGAAAAAAATTAAACAAAAAGTAGATTCACCTCAAAACGAACTTGAGCACGCGACGAAGGGAAGTAGATTATGACTGTGTTAAACACATATTTTCTGAATAATAGCGTTACACGTTCGTGTGGAAGGAACGGGTGACATACAAGTTCTGCGTAACGGACCCTAAGATGACCTTTTTAAAACCGGGCTCATGACGAATCCCTCAGAAGATCTGAGGAGTGGTTCCTTTGCGGTTCTGTTTTATGTATTGCGTTTCTTACTACAAGGGAGCCGACTTGATATAAAAACGGTTACCAATGTTTATTGTCTTTGTATCCCCACGACAGCAATGAGCTCGTTAAGCAGATAATATTTATCCTTTTATAATCAGCCTTGTCACATCAAGTTCTGTTCATCTTTGTTTTACCAGGCTAGTTCAAGGAAAACTTGAAGACGACGAGTATGAAGATGACGTGGACAACGACATTAACAACCGTCGCATGCTTAGCAGATTTGGAGTCTGGCTTCTGGTTGGTGTTTGCAGTGAGCCTGCGAGATGCGAATCGGCGGAGCGGTTGGGTCGATTAGTATCGATGGTGCTGTCGTGGATCGAGACAACTTCGACACTGAGACGTGACTATGTGGGAGAGTTGCTGAAACGGCTCACAAGTCAGTATGTTTGCCGCTGGCTGTTACAGGTTCGAGACAGCAAGTCAGAGCTGCTCTGCGCATGCCTAACACCTGATCCTCCGGCATATGTGAAGGTTGGAGGATGCTGGGATACCATGTCGAGCAAAGCCCGTCAGCACATGGAAGGACTTCACCGCCTGTGTTGTTTGGTTCCCCATAATGTCATCACACCTGAGGTAAGGAGAGGAACTTCTGTAAACTGCATTCTTTTGGACACTGCGTAAAAGTAAGTTGTATCACGTGAGTTGATGGTACATGTATTTAAGTCTGGCTATTGACCTGACTGGTCAATTAAGTCGCGATGGTATTAGTCGTCAGTCAGTTAGGCCGTGACGTTATTGGCTATGACGAAGATGTGTCGTAACCACAGACAATCCAATGAGCAAATCCGTTTTCGAGGAGGAAAGCGCAAGGGGACAACGTGGTTTTGATTTGAAATCCGATTAGTGCAGCTAGAAAGTTGTACATGATCTGTAGCCAATCACAGAACAATGCTATTTGAAATTTGAAGCAAATTCGAATTAGTTTTGGCGCGAGCTCATATAGGATCCTGGTTTTGGTTTTTAAGATGAAAGTCAAATCATGGTCCTCAATTTTGTTGTTATTTTACGTTCTGCAGGTTTGGGATACAATTATGCCTCAGTGGATGGAAGCGATCAAAGCAGACGTTCCTCCGGATGACTTGGGAAGGTTTAAAGTCTTGTTAACGTAAGTTTGTTGAGTTTTGGACCATAGGCTGCTCACAGTCCCAGTCCCTTTCAATCTTCCTCAAGTTAGTTCATCTGGCCCCATTTTGCATTCGCGGTGTTACTTATACCTTCTTTTACGTCACCGCCGCCCGCACACCGCCCGCACACCGCCCGCACACCGCTGCTCGGTTAGCTCAGTTGGGAGAGCGCCGGTCTGCTGAGTGAGAGGTCGCGGGTTCAAACCCCGGCCGGACCAACACTCAGGGTCTTTAAATAACTGAGGAGAAAGGGCTGCTTTTGTGATAACATCTGCAAACGGTTAGACTTTCTAGTCTTCTCGGATAAGGAAGATAATCCGTAGGCTACGTCTCACAAGCCCTTGCACATTTATTAAATCTGTGGGACGTTAAAAAACCCACACACTCTTCGTAAAGAGTAGGGCACGTAGTGCTCAGTGTAGTGGTCTATCTCACTTCCACACTCATGTATGGGGGCATCATTACTCATTCCTTCATTACTTGTTAACTGTACCTTAAGCAGTCTGGCAAAGTCCCCGAACCAGTGTTGTAAATTATCCCTGAAAAGCCCTGAGGGGAGTGGATAATAAGATATTTACAATTTACTGTTTTGAGCGGTTATTTTTATGTTCTACTCATACTCAATTCATTGTCTGAATTTTGATCAATTTCATGACACAGCTTCTTTAGATACAACTGTATTTGCTTCATATGGTAAGGTGATGAAACGTTATGACATTTATGGACAACCTTTTTTTAAAAACCTTTTTCTATTGATTTGAAACAGGAACCTTTTCGATCCTCTACTTTCTCCGCTCAAGATGCCCTCCGACACAACTTTAAGCTTCATACGAAGATCACTAGAGTCTTCTGTGCCTCGTCACCAAGTTGAGGCTCTCACTTGGCTTCAGGTAAGTAATCTATTTTTATTGATGTGAGTCGGGACGAAACAAAGCTCTTAATCTCTTCGCTGAAAGAAAGTATTCCATGTTAAGGCGATTTTGATAAACAACAAGTTAGAGTCTAGACATCCAACTATCTAAATCAACTTTCTCTTTACCACTGCGTAAGTTGCGCCTTTACCTGGGATGATTTTCTTTGCATTATTTCTTCATTCCGCGGTTCCAATGTATGAAATTAATCTATTTTTATCATTTCAACGTCTAGGACTAATACAACGAGGAAAACAAATTTTATAGGTGTCTTGTTTCAATTTTTTGTTTTTCGCAGATTTTATCTCAGCTTGATATCATTATCCGGCTAGATGTTCTTCTCGGCATGTTTATCAAAGTTGTGCAGAACTCGTCTGAATTCTCTGAAGGAGTCGCCACCATGTTTCCTTTTCCCATGTCTTCTGTGCCGTCACCGCTGTCCACAGCTGCAGAAGGCTCGGTGATCGCAACGCCGGTCAGCGGTGCAATGTCTGCAGACCTTGGGGAGCTGAGTTCCAATCTGTCGTGCTTTATCATGGAACTTGATTTACTTGTAAAACAGGTAATTGCTCCAGCTTTAATCGCAAAATTTTGATATTGTCAACCGAGTTAAAGTAAGTGATCGCTTAAAGGTGATTAAAAACAGTAGAAAATATTATTATAAAACTGTCACCCCGAAACGTGGTCGCGTTCGTTTACGAGAAGTTCCAACTGAAAAGCGTTGACTGGCAAAATTCAGGTGTTTTGCAGAGGTGGTCGCTTATAGTATGTTTTCGCACATGGATGATAGATTGTGTATCGAATGGGTTATTCTACTTTCGCCTTGCTATTACGAAAGGGCAGGCAATCTCTTTTGGTAGTCTCTGCGCCGCTTTCCATCGGTGTGTTTTTCTGTTGATTTACCTCTTTTAGATCCAAGTATGGCAATGGCAAAGTTTCAACGTTTGATCCTGTGAACGAAATCTTGGCTTACGTTTTGTGTGGTGCTGTTTGTTTTTTAATATTTTCATAATGAATTTCGGGCCCTTTCCTCAGCATTGCGGCTGTAAAAGTTTTTTTAAAATCTGAGGGTTTGTTTAGTGTCCATGTCAAAGCGTTCCCATTTTGTATCAGAAATCGCACGTTTTCCTTCCTCTTCAAAATCCAATTTTCAAATTTAATTCGTCCTAGAAAAAGTGTACGTAAGAGCCATCATTTGGTTACGTTTTTATTGATTCATCATGTTCTTAATGACAGATAAAAATTCAGTTTATGCGCGAAAGACACGTCCCAACCAGCTCCGAAAAAGAGGACATCAAGAAGCTTCTGAAGTGCATGTTGGATATCTCTTGGGCCGGTAAACATGGCGACCACTCTACGATATGTGAGATGTGTAACATGACAAGTATTTGGTTTAAATTGGCGCACATGTTACTGGATCATGTGTTCCCAGATGGTGTTACGTTAGCTGCTGATGATGCGCTTGGTTCTGTGGTATCTGGAGGAGGTCTTGTCAGAACCAGTTCCAGCGGTAAAGCTGTTTCCAGTAGGAGTCTGTGTAAGTCTCTCCAAGGTGCTTTTCTGACGTACCGACACGGTGCAAAAACTTGCGTAATTTAGTCTTCAAATGTGCGCATTTATATCATTACGCGTAGACTTTTAACAATTTTCGCACAAAGGTCAGACTTCAGGACTTAACGGCCGGTCAAAGGACAAGTTCCGGTGAAAAAAAACCTCTGTCCGATTAAATCCTTGGGTGACCGGACATTTTGTCCTGTCGTTAAAGCCTCAATTGGAAAATTCAATTCAAATTTTAACAAAGGTTGGACATTATTAGCTTTCGTGAATAAAAAATAGGTAGGTGGAGGAAAAAACAATAAACAAACTGTTTCCGAGGGAAAAATAGGTTTTATAGGACAACATGACTGGCGCTAGCCTGGTAATTATTTCAAGCTCTGACGCTGGTTTCAACACGACACAGCAATCAGTAGTAAACTGTTGTTTGTGTGTTTTGGATTCTCCTAGAACCGACAGATAGAAAAATGTCAAGCTCAATGCTACGTCTCCTGTTTGCAAGTTGATTAACATTCTTGTTTAATCTCGAACCCGGGTTGTTGTTCCGTTTTTTAGCCTCAAACAAAAGCCAAGTCGAAACAATCGATGAAGAAGTGTTTAGAGAAAATCAGCCAGAAGACTTTTCAGATGTTACTGACAGTTGCCATGGCGACAATGACCCAGAACCCGAGAATGGCCCCAGTGAGGGGGATGCCCCGTCTGAGCTAAACGAAAATATCATGTCATTTGCTGCCATGCGCACAATGACGGGAGGTATCGGCTCGTGGAGGAGTGGGACGGGTAGCGTTAGCTGGAGCGTGGTCTGTGACAATTTCCCACAACTGCATCTGTTGCTCGGGTTTCTGAAGGTACGAACCTGTGTCAATGAATCACAGGAAGCCCACGCGTAGTTAACTAGTTTCACTTCCATTATCACGTATAGAGAAGACACAAGTCTGAGGTGTGACCAATCAAATAAATTCATGAACCTTTGCAGTGGTGGTTTCTCGTGGTTTTAAGTACAATGCTGTACCAGCGGGTTTTAACTTTTGAAATGTATTACGTGGAAAACTAAAAGAAACTAAAGCCTCTTCAGCAGTACTTCGCTATGGTACTACAGCTGGGTACTAGCCTGTGTACAGTCGCCTTCGTCCCCTCAAAAAAAGAACCCAGCTGTAGTACCATAGTGGAGTGCTGCTGAAGAGGTTAAAGTTTCATGGCTACGCAATACATTTCAAATGTTAAAACCCATTGGTACTGCATGATAAAGAAAAGTATGAGAAAGCACCGCGGCAAAGGCTCAATTTATATGATTCGTCAAACCACAGACTTATATCTTTACTCTGCTGTATAAAGAGGTTCTATTTTTGTTATTCTAAATTCAAACAAAATTCAATAGTGCGACACTTCAAACGAATTCTTTTAAGCGGCACTGTATATATACATGGTGCTATTTATGCTGTATCCGCAATTTTTGAGTCTGTGAATGAAATCCTACGATGTGACCATTCAAATGAAACTTCTATTGCAGTTTTTTTTTTCACAGGATGCCATTTAATTCTAAATATTTCACACGTTGAGTTTTAGGGTTAACATGCTTTTGTTTTTGTTTTATCTGTAGGAGCTGCCTCGTCAAGAGGATCATAATGTACAGCTGAGTATCCTGAGTTGTTTAAAGGTTCTGGTCCTTCAAGGTGACTACCTGCGAATCGCCATGGATGCTGACGGAGACTTCTTGGCTTATCTGCAAGAGATCTTCTTCATTCCTAAGTAAGATATTATAAGAACTTCAACCAGACTTTTTTTACTTAGGCTGAATCAGAAAACCAAATTTTCTGATCGTTGACTTTCGCTCGTCATTTAAACTTAAGTATAACCTAAGGGTGAAGTTCATCTAGAGTGCTAACTTTCTCACTTCGGGGCTTGTCTTGCATTCTCTTTTTCTCTTCCATGAAGCTCTGTTTTTTTCTTGTTTATGTGTTAATGCACTTCCCGCTACGTGACGTTCATTTTCTTTCCGATCCAATACATTTTTCTCGTACACAGTACTTTTCAAAGAGTTCTAATAACTCCTCTAGAGGGGCTAATTTAACTCCGTACAGTGGAGTTATTTTTTGGGGAGTTATTTTAACTCCAAAAAGAACTCTTTTTTAGGAGTAAAAGTGACCCCAGATATTGAGGAGTTAAAATAACCCCAAAAAAGGAGTTATTCTGTACGTAAAATTTTTACTCCACTTTCAGAGCTAAATTAACTCCAAAAGAGTAAAAACAATCCATGTAAGAGGTAAAAATAACCCCATTTCGGAGTTATTTTAACTCCAGACTGGGAGTAAAAAGAACTCTTTTTCAGGAGTAAAAATGACCCCAAATTCGGAGTTAAATTAGAAGTTAAAGTAGCCCCCAGAAATGGGTTATCCTGTACCTAAAATTTTTACTCCATTTTTGGAGTTATAATAACTCCCTAAAAATTACGGTGTACTTAAAGTAAATTACGTTATTGTCTTAGACTACGCAGTGTCGCACTCAGCACACAAGCATGACCACGGAAGATGTGGGAACGAAATTAAAGTTGGATGATTTCGTTATTGTGTACGTAAAAGAGTACGTACAAGTTTTTGTTACTTGTAACTTGGAA
Source organism: Porites australiensis (assembly GCA_022179025.1). Taxonomy (NCBI): domain Eukaryota; kingdom Metazoa; phylum Cnidaria; class Anthozoa; order Scleractinia; family Poritidae; genus Porites; species Porites australiensis. The sequence goes on along the minus strand of BOPM01000166.1, from coordinate 270,753 downwards.
TTGGATGCAGTGTAAGGCAATGCAATATGAAGAAATGCAATTACACTATGCTCCATTGTCTTTTATGCAGTGCAATTCATTGCAATGCAGCGGTATGCAAGACAGTGAAAGAAAATACTACCTAGCTACAAAGCAGGGCCATTACGGTTTATGAATCTCTCCCTCTATTGCTGATTTGTAGTTGATGTCACCTCCGCCATGTTGGTTGACAAGAAAAAAAACTTTTCCCTCCGTTGGATCTTTTTTCATGGAAATTCATTTAAAAAATTGTATTGTTTCGTCAACTAAGATGGTTGCCTTGTCACGTGGTTGCAAACCAAGAATATCATGACAGACAAAGTGGTTACACCGATTACTATAGCTCTATTCGCCACTTTAGGAACGACGAAGAGTAAACTTTCGCAAAGACGTCCGCGGAACTGTTACTGGGGACTGGGAAAAAATTGGCCAATAGGGACCTTACGATCCGACAACGGCGATGCCAATGAAAACGTCGCTGGAAAATAGACGTTTCGTCCTCCGAAACTTTTTGGCCCTTATACCAAGTCACCCAGTTCCTTGAAAAAAGCGAAGTTGGCTTGGAACTGAAGATAGGGGACCGCGTCCGAATTCACAGAGAGATGGTAAAGTTCATCGCCTTGCCGTTCCCGTTCTCAAGTCAACTCAAAATTTGTTCATTTCACGTCGTAGTTGTGCAGGGACGGCAAAGAAATGTACAAAAAAGCGTGATTCACGTGCAGAATTGTTGTTTTGCTCATAAAACCTGTTGTGTTTTAGACGTTCCCGTTGCCGTCCCCGTCCCCGTCGCAGAGCTGACCGTTGTCCCTGTTCACGTTCTCAGAAATCTTTGCGAAAGTCAACTCGATCCAGTTTCCCCCGCGTTTTGGCTCTCTGAAAAAATGGGTCCATCATTTTTTCTTTTAGCATCTGGGACCTTGTACAAGCCGAGCACTCGGAGATGTCACAGCTTTGTGTCCAGATATTACTTCACTGCATCTGTCTCCCTTACGGTGCCGAGAAACTCTGCGATGAAGTAGAAAATGCTTTCTCGGATGATGACTGGCAAGAACGCTCATCCGCTGTGGAAAAAGTCACGGTTATTGCACGCTGTCTGGAAAAAGAAAACATCAAGTCCAATAGCCTTGTTATGTCCGCCCTGGCACACTGCTTTACGTATTTAGTTGGAGCAGTGGAAGATGTTTGCACGCCGGTACATCTTAGGTAGGTAAATTCCAGTGAATAACATAGCTGATGCTTTGAAAAAAATTACTGTTTAGCTCTCCTATCTCTTTTTGTGCTTACTGGCTTTATAGTCAGTACGCCATTATGTCAACGTCTGTGTAAGTCCGTCCGTCCGTCCGTAATGGTATTTCTATTGTCCTCGTAGCGTCCTATTCAGAGCCGAAAGTACCTCGTTCTTAACCCGTATCGCCCTTTTTGTTCCCCGCGAATTTAATAGATTTGCTTCTTTTTCCTTTTTTTAAGCCCAACAATTTAATATCATGAAAGTACGTTAATCATTTCGAAGGTAATTAGATTAAAAGAAATAAATTTGTAAGAAGTTATTACGTTACAGTCGAGATCTCCGTTCGATCGATAAACGATAGCGCCTTTTCTTTTCGAACACTTTGCCAACGTTGTTGTTGTTTTTTTTTTCGCTTAAAAAAGCAAGGTATACTGAGTGAAACAACTATTAAATAATTTCAATTTGCTCGTTAGTCTTTTTTATGGTTACTAGAGTACAGACTATTTATAGCCAGTAAGAACATACCTTCTCAGGGGATTATTATTTTTCGATGTAAATGACATGGCTTATATTTTGATGGATCGGCGATTGAAGTGAAATTTTCGGTTTATGCATGGAGGGTCTCGATCGGGTTAACTAAAGAATAATTTGAGGTGTAGGGGTAAAAAATGAAAACTTTTAATCGCTAGTCCTAAACACGTGAGGTAATTCCCTTCAACAAAGGTCAAAAATTCTTATCGTGTAGTAATGAAGATGAATCTTACTTAAACAATACATACATTTCTAAATAATACAACTTCTAGTTTCTAGGTTTTTTCTCCTTAAAATATATTTTTCTTTTGCCATAACGAGCGAAAAACAAGGATAGTTTGTGTCAAGGTAAGTGATGCGAAGTGCAAAACAAGGGAATTACCTTGATGCAGGTGTGTCTGTAACAATTCATTTTCTAACTGGTTATACTTATTTCAGAGCGGTCTCCATGTTAGACACTATCAAAGCATCCTCTCTCAAGGTCCTTTACAAGTGCATCGAGCACCAGTACGATGCAGTTCCTAAAGATCGTCTCCTGTTGATTCACACCTGCCGGATATTGCACCGAATACTGCCTCACCATACGCCCCTTTGTGGCAAGTTTTTCATCAGACGCTTCAAGCATTTGCTTATTGAAAACGCAGATTTCGTGTCTCTCGGAAGTCCGAGCAAAGGACGCACTTCCTCTGGTTTAGCTGCCAATGAGACGGATACCGGAAGTGAATCTGCAAGGAAAATTGGTTTGTAACCACGTGTCTTATTAACAGTTTAGTTAGCAGTTTGCTTTATTGTATTAAATAAGATATAACAAAATAATCATTTTGTCGTCGTTAAAATCACTTCAGGAATAATGTTATGTGAACTAAACCATTTATGAGCCCATCCAGCGCCCACATTGTTTTCAGCACATTTTTGCCCGAGATTTGTAAAGCCTAACAGCAGTCCTCACATGGTATAGAATTCTAGCTCTATCATGCAGATTTTTTCTTCGATATGATATACATTTAGAAATTAAACTAAAACTGTTGAATCGTCTTTTTTGTCACTGGTACTTTCTAAATAAGCCACTTCCGAGTTCTAAAAACCCTCACCTTCAAAATGAGGCCAAGTGCACAACCTTTCATGTGAAAATGAGTTTTATTTGCATGTGATTTCCATATCAAAGGCTGAGCCCTTAACCTCGTTTTGATACAGAGGCGCGGGGGAACTCGCAAATGACCTATTATTTGTAGTTACGTGTTTTCTTTTGTTATTTAGCCCCAATGCTCCAATCGCAACCTAGCACCAGGTCCCTAACAGCTCGTTCCAGCCTCGCGCAGCAGCCTCGTAAGACATCTTCTTCGTTCCGTTGTGGTTATTCATTCCGTTTTCCTGGAGAAAGAGTCACGTACAATCGACAAGTGTCATCTAATTCCGAAGGTAATCTTGAATACTTAAATCGCTGTCCTCTAGACAAAGAGATCTCTTTTGATCATAATAAGAAATGAATCTTAGAAATATAACCATATTCTTGCTCCAATATAAGAAAAACCAACTACATATTCATATACAATAATGTTTGCAGGTAGTTGTTTTGTACTCTTGCCTGCAATCTTATCATGTGTCCATTTTATTTCCTGGCTTTACAAAATGGAAGGAACTAAACACAAAAAATACGCACGAAGGTTCTACTAAGGATTGTTATTGTTATTGCAATTTGTTTTCCCACGGAGCTCTTAGAAGTTTTAAGAACTCCTTGAAACGTGTTCGTGCGTTCCAGATCAAAATGGAATTTGGAAGTATTGGTTTTTAGGGAGAGAGGAACACCGGACAACCAGGAGAAGACAAGGGAGAGAACCAACAACAAATAGACCTTGTCGACGATACCTGCCGTCTTTGCACTGGCCTTAGGATTGTTGGGATAAAAGCAATGTCACGTGGTATTTCAGGGGGCAAACAAGTGATAAAATTTGCTAATACGAGTAATTATGGTCAAGTTTGTTGATCCACTCAAAACGAGACGACGATTTAACAGTCTTGCAAAATGTGCAGTTCGAGTTTCGACAAGTTTTACGTCATTATTACTTGCTGCCACTATCACTTGCCATATTGGTGGGAGGCGGGTACTCGTACCACCGCTCCATCTTGCTCCCCAGGATACGCGTAAAGGATAGGAACATGTGTATGAAACCTCACCTACCTGCTAAATTCCAATTCCAATCGAAACTTGAAACGTTTGATCATTTCAGGTAAAAAGTCATCAACCGGTGGACGTCTACGGCGTACAGGGGGATTCACGAACCAGGCGAGCTCCGTCGACATCTCAGACCGTATGTTCCTAGGTGGCCGCATCCAGTCTAACCTACCTACTGTCCAGGAGGAAGAGCACGAAAATAGCCGGCAGTCTGTTGCCTCCACCGACTCTTCCTTTAGCCAGCTGCTGGGTGGGGTGCAGCCGGAGGGAGGCAGCCTAGAGGCAGAAGCCACTCATCAGCTGGTGACGCTGGTCATGGACTTCCTCAGCTACCCAGGGGCGGAGAAAGGAGCGGAAAATTCGAGTTTTGTGAAGACGGAGAGTTATGAAGTGGTGCAAATGAGTCATTACCTTGGTGTTCTCATGGGGTATGACATCAAGGTCGGAGAATTTACTGGAAATCCTCGTAGATTAAGGTAAAAAATCTTGAATGTCATGCTTGTCATGCTTACCAACTTTGTTCAGGGAGATTTGTGGTTCGTATATACAAAGATTTATTGCTGGGATTATTGCGAGGTTTTATGTTTGCATTGCACATTTTCTTGAAACTTAGAAGCTGAGAATGTATCAAAGTAATTTAGAACCTCCCACGCAGACTTTCTCAGGGCTTGTGTCATGAACGTACATGCGAGTAGAACGCGTTACCGCACTAACCATGGCGTGACGAAGCGTGATGCGTGACAAAGGCCCTAGACGGTCAGAAAAGTAGGCCAAGCAATTTAACTTTATTTTTCGTTTGCAAAAAGCTGTGCGCACGTATCGAAACAATTAAAGAAATAAGAAAAAAGATTTCCAGTTCATGTTATTTAACGAAATGAAGACACAAGTCTCTCAAGCTCTCTTCCAACCTTTCTTCACTCACAGGTTGTTCCCAGTCTTCCATGCATACATGGCCGGGATTGTACAAGTCCTGGATCAGAATCAGGAGTGGGGGAATGAACTGCTCAATCTCACCCTTCAACTGCTGCTGTTCTGCGCGGCTCCTAAGCCACACAAACGAACGCAGACGCCCGAGTTCTCTTTGATTTGTATACGGCCATTTATGAGGCAGACCTGGCTCATGGCTCTACTTATTATACTTTACAAGGTAATGAGGATAAGTTTCATCTTCGCTTTAAAAAACCTTCCGGTACTGTTGTAGTTCCGAAAGTTGCAAAAGGACCATCAATCTAAACGGTCGTAGCCATGCTAGCGCTATATAGGTACCCGCCTTGTAATAGAACTGGACCCAGTCGTTCAAAGGGCGATTAGCGTTAACCCAGGGTTAAATTTTTATCTCGAGTTTCTCTTTCTTTTGTTCAAAAAAATTTTCCCGAATAATTTTCTTCTTCTTTTTAGAGCATTCAGTCATTAAATTGTAGGCAAAAAGAGTAAAACTGAATTTGCTTCAGTTTAAGCTTTAATATCTGAAATCAAATTTCGCACTAACCCTCTGTTAACTTAACCCTGCTTTGAACAATCCGGCCCTGAAGTTTATCTCAGCAGTCGTTCTCGCAAAAGTCGTTGAAGAGTTGTGTCCATCAAATCGCTGCCGTCGCTAAACCTGTTTTCACAAGGTAGCCAGGCGAAACGATTTTAACTTTCAAAGTACCTATTCACTGAAGTAGTTGGTGTATTGGTAGAGGGGAGCGGAGATGCAGACCTCTTAAACCTTCTCTTTACATCTCGGCCGCCTCTTCTGCGTCCTTTTATCGTTTTTAAAATCACTTTAGACTCTTATTATATTTTTCTCTACTTTATTTGGTTTTATGACCGTACGCTGAATATTCATTATTGTTGAAAGAGTTTACATTTATTTAAGCAGTGTTCGCCGAGTTCAGTATTGGCAAAGCTTTTAAACAGTTCTTTGATTCTTTGATTATTGTTCCAAATATATTTCTTCCCAGTATCCTTTCCACGCGGATACTCATAAGCGAAACACAAAGAACCTAATACTCGTGGTGCTGAACACGCTGGAGGCCCAGGATCACGTCTGCAAGGGGCCCAAAGAGAACTTTCCAAAGCGGGCCAGCGTGGCATCTATTTTTGGGGAATCTTTTGCTGTTGGAACAGGAGATACTGCAGTGGGTCCAGGTATCAGATCAACTTCTTAAAGCTTATTTTTCTAGGGTTTACACTTCGCAAAGCGATCATCTGACCCCATGAGGTCTTTGTTAAGTCTAGTAACAGAGTCTAAGTTCATGCAGCACCCAGCGTATTATTGGAAATGGGTATGTTGTAAAAAACATCCTGTCTTGTAAGGATATTACCCTCATTATTTGCCAAGGGATGAGTGGCCAGTTTCCTTCTTGTGGAACTTTGGAAATGGGAGGGAACGTGAAACGACACTGAAGTTCCTAAAAAATGATGGACTAGAGATGGGCGACCAAGATAATCAGTTTTAAGTCAAATCGTTAGTGTTTGCTCACTGAACGTTCAATTAATTTGTCATTTCTTCGGATGTGCAGATCTGTAAGCACTTTCATAGCCTGATGGTAATTTTCCATTTTCGTGAAGTTCAATTTACTGTGCAAAAGGCTCTGGTACAGGGGAAAGCTCAGAACCTTCTCTCTGTTAATGTAGTTACGAAAATTCAAAATGATTGAGTTAAACTACTTTTAACTCAATCAGCGGTCATGTTTATTTTTAGCGCGGCAGGATTAGGTCAATCGGTAGAGCAATTAAGTGATAAGCGGGAGGTCGTGTGTGTTCGATTCCCGGGGCCGGACCAATAACTAAGAAATGAAGGTACCTCCTTTGCCCTGCAAGCGGCTAAACCTTCGCATGGCTCGGATGACCACGTAAAATGGCGGACCCATCTCAATTCGTACTTTCATGCTAAATACATTGACAATTTTTTTTTGATAACGCTTTCGTTGGGCTACTAATTATCTGGTTGGCTGATTGATCAATCAATCATTTTCTTCCCCTTATATAGAAACGCCAGGCAGTCCCACTCTTCGTCGTTCTACCACAGACAGACAGTTATCTTTAACAACCGCTAACAAATTACGTGAAGAAGACGACAAAACCAGACGATTGCCAGAGCGACAAATTTCGTCTCCTTCTTCGTTTGGTAGCATTAGCAAAGCGAAAGAGAGAATAGAAGATGAGAAAGAAAAAGACGAAAAACTGTTGGAGGGGAACCAAGATGTGAGGGTGCTCTCTGAGACTCCTTTTGCTAATGCCGGTGGCGTCAACTCATCAGAAAGACTCCTGCCTTCCAGCACCCCGATCCAGGACCTCCCGGCCTTTGCGCGAAGAGTGCTTCCTAGTACTAGCAGTGAGGAAGAAAAGGGCTTGGAGTCTAAGATCGGCTTCGACGGACAGCCTGGAACCGAGAACAAAGGACGAAAAGGTACGGGGAACTTGAGACCATGCTGTAGTGTGAAATTAATGGTCTCGGAGTCATTGTCATGTCCGTATAAAAGAAATTTTTGGCTTCAGAATCTTGCATTGACAAATCTTGAGCGATTAAATGACTTTTAAGTTGATGAAATTTCTTCGATGAACGCAATAAAAGAATGGCAGATTTTTAAATTTAAAAGTTTGAATATGGCCGTTTTGTTCGTAGTTAACGGATTAGTTTTCACTTGTAATAATTGAAGATGACCATCTTAATTTGAGATAATTTTTAACAATTTCAGATACACTAATATATTAAACCTGATACATAACGTCCATTAAAGTACTATTTGACGCATCCTTTAAAGGTTTTACGGTGCTGAAAGTTCTAATGTTTTAAATGTTGTTTCAGCTCGTCCTTTGTCATGGAGAATACGAAGGACTCGCAATGAACGTCCCTTTCTCGGCGGCTTTTCATTGCGTTTAAAGAGACCGCCGCTGTTAACTGGTTAGTAAACAATGCTTCGTTTCCAGGCGGCCATAAAGAGAGGGACGCCATGGGAACGACGCGAAGCGCGCCCAGTTTCACCGCGGGCAAACGTCTGAGGTGTTTCTCTTTTTATTCAATTTGATTCCTGTACTATTTAGCGGAAACTTGCCTTGGTCAGGATTTAGAAAAGAGTTAGTTCATTTACCTGTCTTTACATTGTTCTAATAGTAATGAGCTTCTTTTCGTTGAAAATGCTTCGCGCCCGAGTAGAATTATGATCATGGCAATTCAATTATGGCGCCGACATTAACCCCAGTTAATCAGTTTTCGGACACTTAGAACATTTTTCGTCAACGTTCAAATATATTAAGCTTTGACAAGCGAAAGAAAGAAAAAAAGCTAAGCAGAGCTGACGTCGCAGAACCCGAATTGTAGCGCGTAATAAAATCTGCCAAAATCGTAAGTCAGTAGTAGGTTTGATTCACACGATGCAACGTGTGTCATAGGCCTATAGTAAGTCCATAGCGTGCGACAAAGTTGTAACGTATAAATGGGCCTTTCAACTCTGCTGGAATAATAACGGTCGCCTGGAGACGAAGCTGATGAAAACCCCTTAACTTTGTAATCTACGTTTGAACATATAAACTTAAAGATTTAAAATTCTGCGGGAATGATTAACAATAAAGTCACCTTAAACTTTTTAAATCTTAAGGTGCAATTTTTTTCACCTTTTTAAACCATAAACGAGCCATTGTTAAGAGATCTAACCCTGTGTTAAAACATAACGGTGAGCTTGTGACCAGTTCAATTAAAAAAAAGTTCGGTCGTTGGTATTCCTTTGTGGTACCTTCTATTGTTATTATTTTTTTCTCCTTTGTTATCTAGTCTCAGTAGACTCGACCACCAGCCACGACACACGAGAAGTAGACATCAGTAGATCGGGAAGCATAGAAGGTTCACTTTCCGTCAATGAATTCAGAAGGGGTTCCAGGCCTCGACTGGCACCCGGGCTCTCCACACGGTCTTTTGACAAGACCCTTGACAGTAACGCGGAAAAGGAGCCTTTTGATAAGGACCTTGATCTTGATTGGTGCCCAGAGTGTGGTATCTCGCTCGAGCAGTTTGA
>BOPM01000166.1:251062-261759 GCA_022179025.1 Porites australiensis | reverse complement strand
ATTGAAAGGCTGGAACAATTTATCATTTTACTACACTAAGAGACTGTTAGTAGAAGCGTATAAATCCTACTATAGATGCAATACCAATGTTTTAAATGATCTAGTAATGTTAAAACAATCATCTCACTGCCTGAGGAAATCAATGAATATTGAATTTCCAAGTCCCAAAACAGAAATTGGCAGGCTGACTTTTAAGCATAGAGCTGCCATTGCTTGGAACTCACTTCCTGATTCGATCAAAAAGTCTTCTAGCTTAGAATGTTTTAAAAAAAGACTTAGATCTAGCAAGGACTTAATTAATTCTATAAGCTATAATAAGGAATCTTCCATGATAAGAAATAGGAATGAGGAATTTCTTTATTAATCTTATTTATATTTGTATTGTTATTATTATTTATTATTTAACTTCTGTTGATTTTCTATTTATTCACATGTACATACTTTAGTTTTTTTTTAACAAGTAGATAGGCAGGTCCACATCAGGACTTCAGTCTTGCGTATTCTGTAACCTGCGTTACCAAATAAACTATGTATGTATGTATGTATGTATGTATGTATGTAACTGTCCGATTACTACGCTACACAATAATTAGTGAAAAATAAAGCATTTAATGAACCAATCAAATTTGAGGAAATTGTAATGGTTATGATTAATATAGATATCGTTATTAATAGGAAGCAAACAAATGCATGGCACTTGGAACTGTACGGTTATCTGAAATACTCAAGTTTAAATTATCTATTTGAATTCCGTGTTATTACGCGAATTATCGTTGTGTAAATTTTATATTTTGAACATCACTATTTGTGAACAAGAAAATCTTATGTAAATTTCTTTGAGAAAATTGTCACCAACATCACAACTTTTCGGCGACTACGAGTCCTGTCGTTACAGTGTTTACTTTTCATGTTATGTTTTATTTTCCCGTTTGAAATCGAAAAAATGTCTTTTCCAGGATATCCTTGGATCGAGGACTCTTAGTGACCGTGTGCTTGTGTTGCTTAGCAACATGGAGACGTATCTTCGGTTTGCGTCACGTGAGCCCACTAGCGCTTGGGAGAGTCAGCTGTCTCATTTTGAAGCATTCTTCAGGAAGCTACCGTCCGTTCTACCAGAAAATGTGAGTTTGTCACGTAACATCTATTAATAGCTAGTTACGCAAGTCCATCTTTCGCTGAAATTTACGCTTTTCAAAAAATACGGTCAATAACGTACATATAGTAACAGTTGTCTGGAGGGTCCGATCGGTATCCGGATTTTGGCGAAAGTTTTCACAAAGTAGATCTAGTTTCATAGATGACCGCAGTCAACTATGAAACTGATGAAGGCCGCGAGTCTTCTAAAAAGTGGGCTTTTTGTCTGTGCGCTAGCCGTCAGTATTACTTTCTTTTTTGGGTAATCTCTGCAATGGTCGTATTTTAACGGGCTAATGTAGCTTGCAGTTTCTAGAATGGGCAATTCTTGTGTGCCAGTGTGCCAACGTTGTTTTTTTTTCTGTCAATTTTTGTGTATAAATTCTTGATCACTTTGTTAGTGTCTAGTCAAACTACCCTTTGATCATTAGATTTTATTATTAATACGTAGTTAACACTAAATGTTTCCTCCTCTGTTGTGTGAAAACGCGAAAATGATTCAGACGCGCCTTGCTTGTGGTCCGCCCTGCTAAAACTTGAGTGATGAATCCCGCGGAAGTCTAGATGAATTTATTCACGTTTTTAGCGACCCTGGGTTAATGAAATCTATCCGTAACTCCTTGGGTAATACAATGGAGGGAATATGAGATGCCGATTGTGCGCCTTTAAAGTTTGAACAGAAAGGGAGTAGTCTCAGCCTTTAAATAACCTACGTTAGCCGCAATAAGCTCGGTATGGAATAGTTTTAAATTGCACGTGAAATGATTACTGTATAATATTCTAAAAACCCGTAGCCAATATAAACCCATATCGATAGTAGCCCAAATGAATTAGGGAACAGTCAACTTAACTGTTTTTATTCTAATTTCATTTACAATGTTTTTTTTGACGTCATTTTGATTTGCCATTAATTGACCTCCAGTGCCAGGATTAGTTATACTAAATGAAGCACTAAATGAAGTGAAACTGAAACACAAGCAGTTCTAAGATGCCCGGATACCGAATCCTGGTTTGGTTATCATCACTAGTTTCGCTGAGAAAAAGGTTCGGTTATTTTCATCGATCGCGTATCGATTGCAGCCATCTTTACGGACTTGTGACTTGTCATTTATAGCGATGGTAGCGATCGAAGAAGTCATGGAAAATACGGCTTGAGTGGTTCGAAAAACTAGACCGACTTCTGGTTATTTAGACACCTGGTGAATGTTTATGTATATCAAGGAATACAATCAAAACTGCAGGCGTTTTAAGTAAAATTATGACTGAGACCGTTCACTTTGTTTTTTCACCTAAAAGAATAATTATTGAAGGACCAGAAATGAAGTTTAAACGTGTTTACATTTTTGGCTTCTTGAGATGTGTTGTTTCGTACCCGTTTTTGAAATCAAGAATGCGCTTTTATTGACTTTGGTGCTGTTATTGTTTGTTAAAACAAAAGCTGCTACAATAGTATTGTTTCCTAATGACAATACTCTGTTAGAACTTCATATTCAAATGAATGAAGTAAAGCCTGTTCTTGATTGGCTTAAACAATGACGTTAGTTATCCGTGATTGGGTGACAATTCTTCAATTGTTCTTTTGCCTATAAATTTGCGGCACTATCCGGATGGTTGGGCGGAACCGTAACACTATCATGCCATACACTTCTCCTCTCCGCCGCCATTGTTGCTCTATCTACCCATAGATGTACGTCTCCAATCCATGAATGGACGCTTTAGAACTGAAGAAAACGAATCCAAGTTTATTGCTGTTAATTTCATTTTTTTCAGCCCATTTCCAACCAAGCGCTTCTTTTAGCTAGGCTCCCCAGTAATTATACACCGATTTTGAGTCCACTCAAATTTTCTGTCCGAATTATTTCATTTTAGGGCCTCTAGCTGCATTTTTCAAATCTTACATTGATTTATGATCTAATTTGCTTCCACAGTGCGACTTGACGCCTACTATTCGAATCATGTCTGCGATCCTAAATGCTGCTAATTCTTCTTTCAAGGTAACAGTGATATTTATGTAAATATATAAATGAATGAAAGAATTACAAGTTAAATAAATAAAGTGAGTGGAACCTCCGCAAGCGAGATCCCTAATATGCGGTCTTCTTTTCACAGTTGTACGCCTCTCTAAAGGTGATGTTACACGGAATGATTCGCAATGATTTCTTAATTTTTAGCGATGCACCGCGGGTCCTAACATTGTTGGGAGTTGTTGCATCCGTTTACACACCACTGCCAACATTCACGCAACAACTCCCAACATTGTTGGCGCAACAATGTTGGGAGTTGTTGCGTCCGTTTGCACACCACTGCCAACACGCGCGCAACAACTCCCAACATTGTTGGCGCAACAATGTTGGGAGTTGTTGCGTCCGTTTGCACACCACTGCCAACACGCACGCAACAACTCCAAACATTGTTGGCGCAACAATGTTGGGAGTTGTTGCGTCCGTTTGCACACCACTGCCAACACGCGCGCAACAACTCCCAACATTGTTGGCGCAACAATGTTGGGAGTTGTTGCGTCCGTTTGCACACCACTGCCAACACGCACGCAACAACTCCCAACATTGTTGGCGCAACAATGTTGGGAGTTGTTGCGTCCGTTTACACACCACTGCCAACACGCGCGCAACAACTCCCAACATTGTTGGCGCAACAATGTTGGGAGTTGTTGCGTCCGTTTGCACACCACTGCCAACACGCACGCAACAACTCCCAACATTGTTGGCGCAACAATGTTGGGAGTTGTTGCGTCCGTTTACACACCACTGCCAACACGCGCGCAACAACTCCCAACATTGTTGGCGCAACAATGTTGGGAGTTGTTGCGTCCGTTTGCACACCACTGCCAACACGCGCGCAACAACTCCCAACATTGTTGGCGCAACAATGTTGGGAGTTGTTGCGTCCGTTTGCACACCACTGCCAACACGCGCGCAACAACTCCCAACATTGTTGGCGTAACAATGTTAGGAGTTGTTGCGTCCGTTTGCACACCACTGCCAACACGCGCGCAACAACTCCCAACATTGTTGGCGCAACAATGTTGGGAGTTGTTGCATCCGTTTACACACCACTGCCAACACGCACGCAACAACTCGCAACACTGTTGGCGCAACAATGTTGGGAGTTGTTGCGTCCGTTTACTCACCACTGCTAACACGCACGCAACAACTCCCAACATTGTTGGCGCAACAATGTTGGGAGTTGTTGCGTCCGTTTACACACCACTGCCAACACGCGCGCAACAACTCCCAACATTGTTGGCGCAACAATGTTGGGAGTTGTTGCGTCCGTTTGCACGCAGCCTTAAAGGCCCGATAACGCAGGCCTTTTTCAAGCGATTTTATTTTGATTTTCCAACCTTAATGCAGTTGTTACCACGGGGCTCAGCTGATGTAAACAATAATCCGCCAAGGTTTTTTCCGTTTGTTTTTTGGCAAAGTTACGACATTTTATCTTTAGTGATCATTTCATTTCTTCTCATCACTTTCCGGTTGGTTAAGTAGAGATGTGATAATGAAAAATTAGACTCCCGCCAATCCACGCCGAGACGAAGAGCGAATTTGGTTCCTAGGGTGTTCTTTTCCTTGGAAATTCCACTTTGATGATTATCAGATCTATTGACTGATTGTGGGGAATTTTCGGGTGTACTGCAAAGTTAATTTCATGGTTTTCTTTTCATTTCAGATGGTATTGCCGTCTTTCGCCCAAGTGATCAGCTTTGCCATCAATAAGTGCTCTTTTCAGCTGCAGGAATTGTTAGAACTGTGCGTGAAATGTACAGAGACTTTTTCAAAGGTCTGTTGGATTCTGATATTCTGATGTTGTAATTTACGTTTGTTTGAACTAAGACGATTAAAGAATGAAAGTTAATGGCATTAGATCTAGAACTTGAAACATCTGATTGCTTTTTGAGTTTATCTGTGTTGAATGTTGGCAAACAATGTTGAACGAAAACGGTATCGTTCCTATTCCGTTTGACCAGTCGCCTCTTTGTGATTGGCGGGTCTAAAGTACAGATCACTGCTCCATCGATAAATTACGAAACCACACAGATTCCCCTCGATCTAATAGAGCACTGATTTTGTTAAGAGATTAGGGCTTGGAGACACTTCTAATGCTGTTCATTTATCCGCTGTATCATGGTAACCCTGTACTCTGACCTGTGGAAAGGTGACCTGTGTTTTAGTTCCGCCGTCTCTTAAGGGTAAAACGGCCAACAAAAACGTGCAACTTGTTAGCTGCAAAACGAGTTGAATAGCGCGGATGTTGTGCGTTTTTGAGCCAAGTGTGAAAGCGAAATCACCTAAGTTTGAAACATCAGTAATACCATGTTTTGCGCAAAAGACATGGTCAGACTACTGTGCCCTTCCTAAACATCGTCCAGAACGTTCTCAGGGTACCCATATTCAAGCCTGCTGAAGTAATCCAAATGCTCTTTGTGTGCTTTAATCTTGTAGGAGCGTAATAAACTGTTTCTTACTCGAGCGGTGGTGTTGGAGCTTGTTCATGCGGTCAAGTTTCGTTCTTCCCTTCCTGACGCAAATCTTCAGTCCGTTTTACAGGTAAGTGGTTAGACGTGTGATCTCTTTAAGTATTTATTCAATTATTATTATTGTTTTTATTTGTGTTCAGTTTAAACAGGGTGCATGTCTAACTCAGTAAACTTTATACATAAAAAAATGCACAAAATGATGAAGAAATTACACAAATAAGCTACGAAATTCACTCAGTATAGATCAAGGTGTGATGCCGCGAGCAAGAGTGTGCGAGCTGCGAGGGCTCTAAACTTCACTCCCTGTCATTGGTATCGCGGCTCCGTTTTCCGCCCTATAGTCACACTCTCAAAACAGAGGCCTGTTTGTTGATCATCCTCTTAAGTCCATCATCAGTACTAGATGGTCTTGGGTGGGGCTAGGGCCTAGTCATTCTTTCGTTACGTTATCAGTTACCTTAAGCGACAGCGACGGCGACTGCTACAAAAACGTCACTTAAAAAGAGAACTCGCGCTACTTCAAACTTTGTCGCTTTTATTCCATCTCGTTCAATTCGACAAATAATGGCGAATTTTTCTACGGTTGATTTCGTAAGGACTGTATCGAAGTTCAGGGAAAGAAGAAGAAAATTGTTGTTTGGTGTTCACTTTCCCCGCAAAACGTTAAAATCAGAGGAGGTTTCACGCTGAGCACGTGCAACGACGGCAAAGAAATGTACAAAAATGCGCACGTGCAAAGTTGTTGTTTTGCTAATCTAAACCTATTGCTTTTTTGCCGTTCTCGTTTTTTGTTCTCGTCTTTTTCCGTCGCCGTCATTATTTCTTAAGCTTCGTATTGAAAGACTATCGACAGCCTACAACTCAGCAGTCAATCTTGAAAGTACAAGCGGACTGTGAAAAGCTTGTGGTGTTGCGTCGGTAGGGGAGTGAAAGACAAAGATTTGATTGTCAACTGAGTTGATAAGGTAGATTGGCCACCATGAAGGTGATAGAGGAGCTGACGTTTCCAGCGTTATCTCTTCCTATGACGAAGTGCTATAGCTCGAAAAGTCAGCTTCTTTATCTCCGTACAGTGGCCAATCTACTTTGTCAACTCAATAGTCAATCAAATCTTTGGGAATGGCCTACAAGCTGTTCTGTTCAGGAATATTTTCGTACTTTTGGCTGGGTAGCTGGGAATGTAGCGAGCGTTCTCTAAAAGCACAATCCTTACAGTTTAATGTTAGAACGTTAACACTAGCATGATTATGCCCTCCTTAGAGAGAGTCGCCCTTACAAGGGTACATGCTTTGAGTAAGTTGATATTTCAGTGACTAACAAAGCCGGGAAATGCTCTTCATGGTGTAAAGGGGCCTATTTATGGCCTAAGCAGGTTAATTCCCCCTTTGTTTTAGTTTGTAGCTGTTGACGCAGGCAGTAGAATCAGTTTTGGAAGTGAATCAGACAAGGCGCCTTACGATCTTCCATTTGGGGTAAGAACTATGTGATTTCAGTTTTCCCTTGTAATGTGTTACTTCTGTCACATCCAGCTAACACCACGCTTTGTATCTTTTATTTTCTTTTAGTCACGCACACGAGCGCTTGATTGTAACCGTCAGTACATTGTGGAAGCGGTGGAATTCATCAAGGACTGGAATTTTAGAGCAAAGTCAAATAAGGTACGGTGAAGTGATTTGAAAGGCTCATTATGCAGGGCCGGCAAAGGAATTACCTGGCTTTATTTCTGAGTTATTTGAAGACCCTGAGTATTGGTCCAGACCCGGGGATTGAACTCTTGATCTATTCCCTGCATTCAAGCTCTCTACCGACTAAGGTCGACTAAGGTAGTCCTGCCGCGGTCGCGCTGTCCTGTCACGCTTCTGAGGGTGACCAACATACAGTCAGTGTATGCTTTAGCAAGATTATCAAGTAGAGCTGTCAGAGGTAATCAGATTCCAATTTTCCTCAACAGGAAAACCGACAGTTAAGTGAGCCAAATCTTCACCAAACGACACTTCCGATTGACCTGAAAGCGAGCGTGGCACAGCTAGTGGCCTTAGAGCTTACCAAACATTCAGAGGATAGTAAGATACATCATAAAGCTCTAGCCTGGCTCAGAAGTCCTCCTACTGCAACACAATTGGGGTACGTACATACTTACCCTCCCTACCCTTGATAATTTCCAGGACAAAGCACTGACCTGTCTCTCCATCTGCAGTTATACCCAAGGCCCAATAAGGTGGGTGGGTGGGTGAGTGCGGGATGAGGTGTTGGGTGGGGAGTTTTTTCCTTGTACAGTGGAACCCCGTTATTACGATCACCAACGGGCCAAAAACATTTGGCCGTATTAATGGATGACCGCATTAACGAGGGTGTTTTTACAAGAAATGTATGGCCGTGTTGCCATGCGGCTAAAAAAGTGGCCATCATAACAAGGTGCCAGTATTACCGAGGTGGCGGTAAGGCGAGGTTCCACTGTATATATGAGCTAAATAAATGGGCGGTGGCATATTCCTTACTGCCGCGGTAAAAGTGCCTGTCTGGCCACAGCCCCGTACTATCGCGCAGATAAATACATTTTATATATTATATGTTATATATATGGTGATTGGCTGACGAAAAGGACTTTTTTCCCTTTATTACGAGTGCTTTTTTTTTTAATCAGTAGGGGAATTTACTTGTCGTACTGATGATCTCTTCATTCTCCTGTCTTAATTTGTTGAGCAATGCAAGTTGGTCACGATGTAAACTGGCCTACACGGGATTAAGATAAACTTAGTCTACAATTCAAAGTGCCAGTACTTTTAGCAACATGATATGAACTGAACAGAAAGTGGCTCTTTGTGGTCTAGCGTTTGTTTTATGGCTAAAGAATTTCATTTGAGAAGCGTTGCGGCAGTTTGGGAGAAGCTGCCAGGTCATGATCATGCATCAGTGACTTGTCGCTGCGAAGTTTTGCTTCAGTATTCTAGGTCACGTAGCAGGGACATGTCTCTTTGTCATTTCCCCTCACGAACTGTTTCCAGTTGTTACACACGAAGCTTCATCACACCAACACGCCCTAGCGAAACATTTTTTTCCTAATATCTCGAGACGAATTTCGGCCGACATGACGACAAATTTGTCCCAAAAATTGTGTTGTATGATTTGAATAGTATAAGCGCACACGAGACTAGGGCTTCTTTGATTCTTTTTAGGCCTATTTTCGTGATTGAGATTTTGCTGTTGGTCGAAGTAAAAATTTGGAACGCACGGGCACGTTTCAACGAGTTCTTAAGAACCTCCTAAGTGCTTCCGGCCATGGGTAAACAAATTACAATTTACATTTTTTTTTACAAAAACAATGTTTCTTGATTCGATTGAAAATCGCAAGAGACTAGATACCGCAGCATGACGTCATAATCACCTGAACACCAGCAGCTAGTCACAACTAAAAGAACCAATCACAGCTCACAAGGTCTCTTAGTTGTTTTATAAAATAAAACAAAAATTACTGATCCTCGTGTTATTCGGTTTCTACCGGTTTGAACCTTTCAACGATAAAAGCTAGCGGAAAATCTCCGGTTGAAGTTAATTTGTAAGCACAAGTCAAATCAAGTTTGTTTAAACGATGTCTGTAAGTGAAGCAAGCTTTTTCGAAAGTACTCCTTGGAAAGCAAAGACATTGTTAGAACGCAACGAATGTATGTGGAACAATCCATTGCTCTCCGATGTGGAATTTTTGTTTCGATCTTCAGACAGTGAAACCGTCGTTGTTCCGGCTCATAGCTTCATTCTAGCCACGAACAGCCCTGTTCTCTTCGAGAAGATGATGAAAAACACAAGACGTGAAAAAATGGTTATTGAAATCGCCGATTGCGAGCCAGAAATTTTCAGATTATTTCTCCATCACCTCTACAACGATGAACTGGAACTCTCAACAGACTGTTTACTTGACTTGACACGCTTAGCGATCAAATATTCTGTTTCAAGCTTGACTGGGAAATGTACAGACTTCGCTAAAAATGTTTTGAACTCTTACAATGTTTTCACCATCTTGCAATGTGCCGAAACTTTAAAAGACACGAACTTACAGCAAAGTTGTTGGGACCTCGTAGATTTGCATACTGTTAAAGTGATAAAATCTGAAGATTTTTTGAAAATCAGCCAAGATTTAATGTTGAAACTTCTGCAAAGAGACTCTCTACGAGTACGGGAAGTAGAACTATTTAATGCGTTTTGTAGATGGATAACATTTCGGAATGGAAACGCAAAATAAAAATTCCCGTCAAAGTTATGAACAAGAACTGAATTTGCCACTTGTGGATCAAATTCGCTTTCCTCTGATGTCGCAAAGAGAATTTGCTGAAAATGTTCCGCAAAAGGGCTTTCTCATTAAAGAGGACATCATAAACATGTTTTCGTATTTCTGTTCTACGTCCAACGTCGATGTCAGATTTTCAAGGAAACCAAGAGCGGGCACACTAACTCGCTGTCGCTTGTTTCCCGAATCCCGTAAATGGTTCATGTATTCTGGAGCATGCCCGGAACATTTGACACTTTCAGTAAATTCGCCCATAATGTTCTGTGGCGTGCGAATGTTTGGTTCCGAAAGAGGAAGATATTCAGTTTCTTTAGAAATCTACGCTCGAAATAAACCTTTGGATATTTTAGCAGTGAAGAAAGGCGTTTATGAATCAGAAAGTGAAGTACAAAAGGATTATTTCGGATTCGATGTGTTTTTGGATAAACCCGTCTTGTTGAAAAAATCCGTGCCGTATTCTTTGAAAGTACTATTGGAAGGACCTCCGTCATGTTATGGTTGCCATGGCTTCTCTGTGGTCGAATGTGGTGAAAAAACATTTACTTTTTATCGGGATAATTGCCCAATATTTTCCCGATTTCAGGCGGGACAATTTGCTGAAGTTATTTTTATGTAAATGCACTCTATGTTTAGGTGTTTTATTTCATTAGTGCACGGTAAAAAGCAACAATACCGACAATACCGGAATGCTCATTCCTGACCTTGGTGGCTTCACAATATTGGATGAATAACTCTTGTCACAAGATCTCTCACAATTAACAACAGTTGACCCTACATAAGGCAGCC
>BOPM01000166.1:212769-222802 GCA_022179025.1 Porites australiensis | reverse complement strand
GTTCCTTCGATGCATGTTCTTGGACCTCAACTCTCTCTTCTAATCTCTTGATATCCTTTCGTGCATTCTCTAATTGCTTCTTCAGACTATCATTGCTTTTTTTCAGTGATTTCATTTGGTCAGACTGACCACCTTTTGCCATTTTGGCCAAATTTTCACAGAGCTACAAAAGTTGCGTCCGCACTGTACGCACACATGCGTGAACTTAAGTTGTATATTTTTCAAGCCTCTTCTGATTCTCTTTATAAACTTTGCAAAACATTCAGTTTTCTTTTTTCTGTTTCTTGTACTTCAGTCCTTTGAGGGATTTTCTCAACGCATACTCTTTCCTGATGTGCTCACTCTTATTAGCAACTGAATTAGCCTCTTGTTCTTACACTAAATCACTATAATCATTTCAAGTATAATTCATAACTAAATGGTAATTTTTGTACGAACAATTTCAAGGCAATACTTGAAACCGAAGTCACTATAAAATACAAAACTACTAAATACGGTATTGCTGTTGGAAATTTATTGATTATCACTCCAATGACATTCCAGTGAAGGTTTTGAAGGTTCAGTAAACCCCTCCCAGCCTTCTGATATTAAAAATAGCTTATACTGACAGACCCAGTATATATGAAGCAAAGAGACTGGAACATTTACCCTGGTTTTTACTAAATTGGCCCTGTATTCTGTATTTAAGCCCATAAATATTTGTTGTGCCTCCCTGTGTACACAAACAAGTTACGAACAGCGAAGTAGAAAATCAGTGGTTTAATGAACATTCACATATGACTGTTGCAAGACTCATACCAATATATTATGCTCGTAACATATGTTTAAGATAAGGAAGAGAGTCTTAATACCACTGTAAGTGGAAAAATATGAGAGATGGAGCAAGATGGTCGCTCGAAAATTCACGAAGCCCGAGATCCCGAATCACGATAAGTGAAGTCACCCATGAACTGTTCATACATCACGCCTCCTGATGTCCAAAAGGTCCATTAAAAAAGTTCATAGAAACTTTTTCTTGATATTTGTATGCGGGAAAACTTAAAACCGAGCAAAAACTCATCGTCCTTCCATGTCTGCATTCTCCGCCATATTTGTTGTCAAGGAAAATTTGTATTCAGTCTCACTCGGCCGAATTTCTTAAATGGGGCGATCATGTAAACTCGGTTTCAGACCTCGCTGCCAGCCCCCCCGTGGCCGCACTATTCCGTGCGGCTAGTGCCTTTCGGGTCACGTGGTTCGAGCGAGTTCGCCACCGAAATAGGGAGTTTAAGATACGGCGACTACGGACTACGGCTACGGTTAAACATGGTACTGCGCATGATCCAAACCACGTGACTGTTCATTTTTCCCACGTAGTCCTGCGGCTACGGTGAGTTGTTGAGCTGTTTCGCGTAGTCGGGACTACGGAGAACATTTTGGTCGTATTTTGCCGTCTCGGTAATTCAAGAATCTTTTTTTTCGTAAAAAAGTTTTTAATTCACCTGCTTTAAGTGAGAGGGAAGCGAAATATGTAAGTTGTGTCTAATTTCTGCTCAGATTTACGCTTTTAATCCACTGTTGTGACTACATTTTTATCTAGCTAAGAGCCTAGAATACAGATTGACGGCCGAGGAGAAGAGAAATCATGCAGGTAATTTACTTTCTCTTCGCACTTGAAAAGTTTCAATGTTTGTTCGTACTGATTAGTGTGTCTTTCTACTTGTGTAACCTTGTGTAGCGAGTTTTTGTATCGCTTTTGCTGAAGGAAAATGATGTAAACATCTTCGAGACAATCGAAACTCGGCATTTCAATACTTTAAACTACATCAGATCAGTAGTCAGGGGCACCCAATGGCAATTTTCGGGAAAATATCTGTTCGGAAGACGATTTGAGACCTAGAATTTTCGTAGCATTTGTTGTAAAATTTCTTGCTTGCCTGCCTCTCCTAGGATTTTCGAACATCTACAAAATGGTATAATTACCCATTTTAAACGGATTTTGACCCTAAAAAAGGCCACCTAGAATTTTTGGGAGCCTTTTCCTGGCTGAAATTTTCGAGAAGGTAAGTTTTGATCCCTATAATTCTCGGATCACTAGACTTTCAGCTAGGAAATCCGAACAGATGAAAAGTTTTTAGGGGATAATAATATGCCTATATCTACCGTTTGAATACTAAAATACGTTCAACAATGCTATGTTAAGTGGTTTTGAACTATATCCTCGTTGGGTGCCCCTGAGTAGTCGGAGAAGTCCATCTTCTAAAACTAATAAATGAGCTATTACTATTTCTGTCTATTTCCTTAATATTTCGGACATAAGTATTCATGGGCGAAAACAAATAAAATCTGTGTAACCAAAACTTTGTTCACCAATTTCACTCGACGTAATTGCTTCCTTCAAGTATGGAAGAATTTGTTCATTGTTCTAAAGATAAGATCACATGCAAAACTGACTTGCATTTTTGTGAACTGTGATGAAAACAAGAAGATCTTTGCGTGTTGTTTTCCTCTCCGCCTCTTCTCTCGTAGTCTACTGTCTGTAGTACAATCTTAACGTTCTATATTTGCACGATTCAACCCAGTGCTACAAACAAAGGACAACGCTCGTCCAGCCATAGTTCGTAGTCCGTAGTCTCCGTATCTTAAACTCCCTAATTATGCCTTGACCGAGACTGCGAGGTGAGACGCCGTACAGGGACTAGGCTGATTTCATACCGCGCGGGGGCCTGGCACTACCGGATTTTCCCGGACTTTTTTAATTTTAAAAAGTACAGTTTCAAAATGGCGGATAGTCGCATTAAAAACTCGAACGAAAGCAATCTTTTTCGAAGAAGTATTGATCAATATTCCCCCGGAAAATCTGTCTAAACTTAGTAAGGAAAGGATGCAGTATTTCTGCCATGCCCTGAAACTAAACTTAAGGAGCCGACACTCAGCAAGTGCAAGCAATTGTTCGATGAACAGGTCGCTCGAACCAAACACGATTATAAATTTTCTACAGCAAAGAACCCTCTGTTTAATTCTACCCGCATATGAGAAGTAGAGGATCATTGCAGGAAAGAACAGAGATATGCTTGTACACGTACCGATCATAGCCTCAGTATGCTGGAGCAAAACTTAAAAGGGCAGCACAGAAGGGCTTACCTGGATTATTCCCGTCGCGGAAAAGAGTAATGTCCGTGAAAGGTACTGAGTGTAGTGAACTTTGTGCCGTTATGTACGTTAAACCTAGTGTTGTTCACATGAAGGGAGATAAGGGACTAGTCTATACTCAGTGCATGCTAGCCAAAAGGTAGATGTACGTGACACTCTTGATTGTGATTACATGCTGATTGCCCAAATTACAGGAAATGCAGTGTTACCGGACGAGAAAAGCCTCTCAAGTAACACTAAAGTATACATGCTTTTATCCATGTTTAGTGAGAATTGTTTCCGGTCTGATCTTTAGGATTTCTACTGAGACAGTACGCAGCGACGAGGAGAAAATCCAATGTAAGCCTTGCCGACCTAATAAACAATGTTGCCCTTTCACTCAGGGTCACTCTGGCGTGTTTCGCTTTTTGGTAGTTTTTATTTTACGGTTTGTAAAAGCAGGTACACCCACTCCCTTATCATTCCCTAATATTTGGTCGGATCCAGCGCCGTAAAAAGAGCTAAACTCGACAGTTCTTTGTTCAAATGTTTTGTCGAACAATTCGGGAATCCTTCCAATACTTTCAAGTAGCGAAAGTCTCCCATTAGATCTTTCTTTTCTCGAAATTTTTAATCTAGGTTCTTTATAGCGGTAAAACAACTGTTCTCAGCTTTAGAATATTAACTTTCTGGAGTAATCTGGCCCTTAATATCGTTTCAACTGTACGCAATGACCTTAATTTTACATTCTATTTTGGAAGCCATTTTCAATCCGGAATTTAAAAAGTCCGGAAAATCCGGTATAGTGCCAGACTCTCGCGCCGTATGACTACCGTAGCGTCAGAGAAAAACAGGGAAATGTTGTTTATCGGCAACGTGTTTTACAAACAGTGACATCTCTGCGTGTTGTTTCACTAGTGTTTCGAGGGCACGACCTCCGGAAAATTGCAAATATTAATCCCCAGCAAGAAGCCACACTTTCGCTATGGAAAAAATCAGTTCCCCGAGAGAGCGCCGGAAATGGAGCCTAGGTCTTGGTTAACTCCTAAAAGGCGCTTCGCCTATCTTGCGTGAGGAGTCACACTGGCCGGGAAATAAAAAACGCAACCATAAGTGAGTTTAGTACCTTCCTTAAAAGTCGCAACTCTAGGGAACACTTCCTTTTACGGTTAACTCTTTTTTACCCTATTTACGGCTAACGGTTAAAATTTTTCAATTTTTACGGCTATCGGCTAATTTTTTGGCCGCTTTACGCCTATCGGTCATGATCGGTTAACCCCATTAAGACCATCAGTACAGGGTGCCCATAATAACCATTGAGGGCTAAGAGGATAGGTCAGCCTTACTAAGGTTATAAATAAATGATTATATTAAAGGGTCGGGTACCACACACCACACACACAGCTACACAAAACATTCACCAAAGAAAAAAAAACTAGTTGGAAAAGAAAGACAGAAAAAGAAAGCCAAGTATGCCAGTATGAAATAAGGGAAAGCCAAAGCTTGTACTAAGCTGTCTGATAATTTCCCGGGGGGAAGGGTGGGTGGGTAGTTAACAAATCTTTATACGGGGAGGCTCCCCGCGAGGTCCAGCCCCTTACCCTTTTATATACCATTTTTCACGAAAAAGGCACCCCTTTCGTATAACTTCTGTTGACGAATGGTACCCCTTTTACATACCTCGTTTTAGAACGTTGCATCCAATGCATTGTTATTTAAATAGCAATCAATCACAAAAGTAGAACGTTTCCCCGACTTTATAAAGTCATAACATTCATCTGTTCGGCCCTTTGGGCCATTTCACAGACCGAAATGACAGATTTCCCTACCCTTTTATATACTTCAACGAGTAAAATTCCTACCCTTTCATATACCTGAAGCCTGAGAAAAGAACCCCTTTCGGGCGGAGCTTCCCCCGTATAGGACCTTAAAGGGAGTACCACTCCCCTGGGGGATAATTTATATACCCCCCCCCCCCGGTGTAACCCAGAAGCCTGAAGTAACCCAGAAGCTAATCGACGATTTTGAGACTCGAAATGCCGTAAAATTTTCCTACTACAAGGCAAGCAAAGGCTTTGGAGGTACAGTAGACTTGCTACAAGTCTTGAAATCCGACGAAGGACTTTTTTGAAAGTCTAGAGGCACAGGTGAGAAGTAGCTATATTATTATACTCATTTTATACAAAGTGGACCGTTAACCCAATCTTACCTTAGTTACTAAGGAAGCAAAACTTAATAATAACCTGTTCCGATCAAAGTCTCAGGATTCCTGCCCCTTTCATATGGAAGCCTCACACAGGTAATCCAAACTCATACCTTCCTCTATCCCAGGGATAAAGCATAGCGCATAGCCCTACTAATGTCACTTGCTTTGTTCGTTGCCACAAGCAAACCTCTGTGAGATCTTAACAGTGTCTATAGAATAAGTAATCGACAGTTGGGTACGCGTAAGTAGGCAGTTGTTCAAACAAAGGCTAAAACGATCCTGCTTCATGGTGCTTCTTGAGTCATCTGGGGGTAGTAAAAGGAACGCCCTGGATGCTATAACTGGTGTTCAATAAAATCTTAACATTTCCACTTGACCAATGTTGGGTTAAGAAGCATGGCTGGGGTGGTGGTAGAGAAGGGGGGTGTGGGCAAAGCCACCCTGCTATCTACATTAAAGGCAATTCCCTTTCAAGAAAACAACTATCACTGTGGCTGAGTTTCTCTGCATGGTAAGTATATTTTGCATGGTATTGCCAAAATTTTTAATAGCAGTGGCTATAATATTGTAATTGATCCAATAATAATGTAATAGTAATGATTATAATATTATAATTTGCATTATTGTTTGACAAAGTAATATTTTTAAACTTTCAGTATTCTGAACATCACTCATGTTGTTAAACTACTGTTGTAAATAGTAGCATTAACATTACTACATGACATTTAGTTTGCAGAAGAGAACTTGAGCAGGAGAAAAAAATCCCAATTTCGATCAGGTACTGTACAGAACCTCTGTTAACAGACACCTCCTATAAGCTTACATGCATCTCTTACTAACTGACACTAATCTGGATATTCAAAATGCATTTACAAACTATTGTAAGTAAAGACATCTTTTGTTGGTAACAAACATCCATATAGAGGTACGTGATAGATCATAGCTAGCAAATACTCCTCTCTCCAGCAACATGGGGCACTTTGGCTGAACAGATGCCTTTCACAAGCAGTATAATTCCAGAGTAATTTGGTCAACACTTTGATACTGAATAAGAGAACAAATTAACACATAGAGGGAAAAAGGAAGATTGAAAATCAATCCTGCAGTCAAATCACACAGTCAATAATGCACATAGAAAATGGAAGGGACGGTTATTGATGACAAGTTAATGGGCTGGCCATCTTGTTTCATGGCCCTCGCACGCTCGTACAACTTCGACTTTAAGGACTCGACTTTGGTGTCTTGTTGAATCTTGTTGATCGCTTTCACCCGCGTCTTCGAAGTTATCGTCATCATCTTCATCGTCACTTTCCTCGTCGCTATCGTCGTCACTGTTGCGCTCATCGCCTGCCAAATACCTAAAAAGAGAGGACGGAAAATGAATTTGTGGCTTCTGATAGTAAAAACCGAGCCTTCTGACATTTTGTGCTTAGCTTTGATGTCTTTCAAAATCTTTTTTTTTTAACTAACCTATTCATCGTCGTGGAAAGCTTTCTTATTCTTTCTTCAAGCAAAGGATGGCAAATAGGGCACAAACGGGCACGGTCTGCATTTCACGCACTCTGACCAAGGTCGCTACATGTATCTCTCAAGCATTCGGTGTGAAAAGAGTGGCCACAGTTTAATCGTTTGTAGTCCACTGCAGCCTGCTGTCTTTGGCAGTCACACAAGTCACAACATAGCATTGGGTCCGGTTCATTTCCAAGAAAGGAATACCCCAGAGGAAGCGATCGCTGGTCCATTGTTGCATCAACAGCTGGGAAATCATTATGGTTGAAAGACATAGTCAACAGATCATTTCCTGTAATGAATGCCAAATTGTTATCAACATCTTCTTAAAGTGGAAAGCTAAGCTACTGAATGAAAAGTTAGAATTTTATCCTTATAAAAGATTTTTCTGGGCCGTACAAGTAGCTCGGTTTATTCGAACAATTTTATAGTGTTTCTTGTTCCTTACAGTGGTTCTTCTCATTATTATTAATTTTTTTAAAATGAACTTCAGCCAGCTTGAGTAAAATTGTTTAATGGAGTTAACACCTGAAATTTACGATTTCCACGTGGGACTTTCGCTGTTTGGCCAAGCATCATCCATACATTAGAGAAAGTTTCAAACAGGAACTCAGCTGATTTGAATGCCATCTCTGCAATGTCTTTGTTACTGCGTCCTCGCAAGCAGTTTGGTAAAAACCATTCCATAAAATCAGCGTCGAAGAGTCTTCCATTTAGTGCATGGGCAATCGTGTTTATCAGTTGTGGAACAGCCCAAATAGTTACATTACTGTAACAAAGTAATCAATAATATAACTCTTATTTTATTATTATAGTAACTTTGTGGACAGTGTCTCAAATATTCAATTTTTTCATTGCAAGCTCCTTACTGTTTAAGTAAGCTACAAGAGCAAAAGACTTTTATGACTTTAAGCAAAGACTTTTATCAAAGGGTCTCAAGGACCTAAAAGACGATTAACAAAGCAAAAGTCAACTTAAAAACAATGAATACTTCTGTGTTAAGATATCCTTTATCATTTGCATCTTTCCTAGTTAACTTCAAAAGTGTAATATTTTTCCTACTGTCATAATATGGAATGGAGTATCTCAATTTTCTTCTCAGTAAAAACTTGCAGGAACTCTTGCATCTTTTCTCCAAGGTCTGTGTTGTCTGATTCATGGAACAGAAGATCACTCAACTGAGTTAAGGTTGCTTTGTCATAGTTTCTGCGTCTGAAGTTGATGAAGATCATGGAAGCCCTCAGCATGGACTGCATCCAGCTGTCAAAGTTTCCACCAAGAAAGAATACAGTGTAGTAGTACGTATTGGAGCATGTTATCCCATCGAGTAGGTTGACCAACATTAGGTACTGTGGATACAAACAAATGTAAACAGTTGAACCAAACACATCCAAGACCACATTGCGAACTATAAGCCAGCTTCCAAATGCAAGTGATGATACTAAAGAATTTTTTTCAGATTTTGGCTTCTTGGGAAATGTCTTGTTTCTAAAAATTTAGTAAATATAATAATTATTTTTGTGACCTTATGATAACTGATAGCTTTTCCCAACCTCCAGGTGTATGACGCTGAAACATACTGCTTTTGATTTCTTATGTTTCTCTAAATTTGACCAACCTTCCAAATAGAGCCTGTGAGGATTTAAAATAGGAGTTTAGAAGGCTTTATTAAGTGTAACTGAGATTCTGAAAGCTGTTCTGGATATTTCAAAAATTGACTTGTGTACACTCAACAGGTAGAGAAGACGGGAAGCTGGAGGAAAAATGTTTGGGCAGTTCAAGCCGAAAATATCCCAACAAGTGGTCAATATCAATTCCTCCACGGCACGCTCTGATTGCTCCATATGGCATCACCACTCTTGCTGACCGGTGGTTTAATTTAATGTCATCATTTTGAGGCACAGCATGGATGTTACAATGGATGTCTGCTAAAACTGTGCACAATTGTGCCATTATGTACTTGTTACTGAGCTTGTTGGCTTCCTTGGTGCATGTGTGAAGTGGATGTAATCTTCAATGAGTAGGATGAATTTTTCTTCCTTTGAAAAAAGTTTCTGATTAAGATCTTTTGTTGCAGTTGCAAATATTACAACATTGTATTTGTATAATTTATGGTCTTTGACATTGTTCAAAAAAGACTGCTTACCAATGCCTTCTTAACTATTTAAATTTTTAGAGAGAAAAATGTAGCTGGAAATCTTATGTCTGAGATTGTTTTTTTTGGTCATGATATGATAAGTGTGTCTCTGATAATTAACTTAATTAGTGTTTCCCTTCCTCAAAATATATCCCATTCTCAAGTTACCAAGGGTGGTAGTTGCCTCTTAATATCCCAACAACGTTTTGTTTTCAGTTGTAGGTATCTTTTGGCAGTTGAATGCTGGACTGGTTGAGGGAGAGGCATACAAAAGGCCCCTGCTGTCTAGTCATGTTAAGGCTTTATGAGCCATTCAAGACAAGGCACAAGTGAAGTGTATTTTTAGATTCATTACTTTGGACCGAAAATGCAAAAGTAAGGATATTTCTTATTAATCTATTATTGACCTTGAAAGGTTATTTTGTAAGGTCTTTCTTCTTATACCTTCATTGTAATTTTCACTTTTTTCTCACGTCTTTGTTTGTTGTGGCCAAAGCTTTCTCATAATTGTTTATAGAGTGAGGATGGCAACTGTATCCAAGGACCATTCCAGACATCAGTGAGGAGTAACTTGCTCCAATTAATTTGGGTTGAAGACCATTCGCTTTTTGCATTGGACAGTTTTTCTGCCAATGAAACATCATTAGATAAATATGATTAACGTTTTCAAGATCCTATCATTTTTTTCCATGACAAATAATCTCTGAGTGTGCGGATGGTTGTTCACATGTAACAAGCCTACTTTCAAATACTTTCAAAGTTTTATTTGTATTCTGTTATCAACAGAGACAGATTTCTCATTTTTCTTTTTACTTCGGCGGAGCGCGAAGTAAAGGATTCGCGACGCTCAGGAATGTATCAAAGTTGCAATTTTTTGACAAGATTGGGCAAGCAAAGTCTGTAGGTTTTCGGCTCTATTCGGCTATTTGACGAAGTGAGAACCGAATTAGTTCGAGATATCTCGAGATCACTTCGATTTCTTTGATTTATTCTTTAACTCTTTCGAGGAAGAAAGAATTACTATTTTGGCCTTCCCGGGGTTTGAACCGACTCACCTGTGTGACCCGTCA
>BOPM01000166.1:200875-212759 GCA_022179025.1 Porites australiensis | reverse complement strand
GGTACATATATTCATCCTTACTTTCCACCCATCTTCCATATAAGAAAATCTGGTCTCAGTTTGAATAACAAAGAAATCCTATTTGGGGAACATGTAAAATGGAAAACTTTTCTTGGCTATTGTTTTCAACTCTTGTGATTGGTCAAAATCTTTTAATACAACAAAACACCCTTTCAAAGTGGACTGTAAATGCATTTTATTATGTAAAGGGCCTTCATGTAGGTTTATACATTCTCTGTGTAAAAATTAGAACATTCCTATGTGGGAAAAGCACCGTTGCCGCATAACAAAAGAAATTACTATACACCTTACCCGGATCATTACTTAATTCTATTATGGTGCATGTAAGTAGTTTTAGTATCATTTTTGTTCGTAGGAAATGGGGACCATACCTGATTTCTGAAAAAGCTGAGGTTATGCAGAAGAGAAACTACTCTTATCCGCTGGAGATTGCACCTCTTAATGGAGGGAGGTTGTTTATCATCATTCAAGATAGCCTGGAAGATGTCTTCAAACAGGCCTGGAGCATGAACGTCTCAAAATTTCTCCATTTCGTCTGGATCGTACAAACTCGTGAGAAATTACAGTGTTTGTATGAGAATCTATTGTCGAATAATTTCCGTAAAACAGCTGTTTTAAAAAATATATGAACTGTAAACTAAAGCTTTACTCTTAAGGATTCTACTGAAAAAAATTTGAGGGCGTTACGTGGGCTAGAAGAGCTAGAACCTTTTTTTAACATTTTATATACATTTGTCTGTAAAAATTGCCTAGGAAAAATTGCAGACAAATATATAGAAAATCTAAAGCAAGCTTCTAGAGAAATTTAAGCACAGTAACGGCCCCCCAAATTTGTTGGTAAAATCCTTTGCTGTCTATAGCTTTAGTTTACAGTTCATATTTTTTTCCGGAACAGCCGTTTAACGGAAATTATTCGACATTGGATTCTCATACAAACACTGTATTTCTCACGCATTTGTCTACTCGTCAAGATGGCGTCGAAAACCGTGACAAGGTCTGTTATTTTCAAATCGGAAAAGAGAGGAGGAAGATGTTGTGGATGAGGCTCATTTTCCTTGAAAGGTATAAACATAGCCGTATATTTATTAGTAATAAATGAAAATTTGTGATTTTCATTTGACTTGAGTTAACATGTTTCTTTTTTGTTTTACCTGCACAAATCTTGAGTTAATTAGGAATAGTTTGTGGCAGCTGTATTTGGAAATATGGGATAGATATCGATGGGGTCCATATCCCGTATTGTCATAAACTTTCATTGCGCTAAATTTGGTGCTTTTACCATAAACTCCACAATTATTTCACCAATCTGCTGGACTATACCAGCTCTTCTGCAGTTGATCTCGCCAATAAATTCGTCCACTTTCTGAGGGGAAAATCTTCAATATCAGAAGTAATCTTGGTACACCTGTAATTTCTTATTTCTTCAGGACCCTAGATACTTCATCACTAACCTGTCAGCTTGTAAATTTTGCACCAACATCTAACACCGAACTCTCGAACATTGCTAACAATATCATCATGAAATCCTGTATTTTGGATCCGCTTCCCGCCACCCTACTGAAGCAGCACTTCGAGTTACTTTTACCAGTTATACTGAAGATTGTCAACTTGTCACTGGAATCCGGTCATTTTCCGTCTTCTTTGAAAACTGCTGTTCCATTTCCAGTACTTAAGAAAGCCAACTTAGATTATGAAGTTCTCGCAAACTACAGACCTATTTCAAACTTCTGAAGGTAATCTCAAAAATTATTGAAAAGGTCGTCGCAGTACGTCTTCAAAAATATTTAGAAACTAACCAGCTAAATGAGCCGCTACAATCTGCCTATAAACCTTTCCACAGTTGTGAAACCGCCCTTGTGCGCGTTCATAACGACATTTTGGTTGCTATTGATAAACGTCACTGTGTTATGCTTCTGCTGTTAGACCCGTCTGCTGCCTTCGACATTGTGGATCACGATATCCTCCTCACAAGATTGCACTCTAAATACTCTATCTATGGCATAGCTCTTGAATGTTTTCGCTCCTACCTTACTAATCGCTCGCAATTTGGGTTAATCGAAGGGTGTAGATCGCAGTCTCGCGAGCTCAAGTGCAGTGTACCTCAAGGTTCTGTCCTTGAACCGATTCTGTGTGTACTCTACACGGCACCACTGGCCGACATTCTACGATTCCACGAAATGCAATTTCACTTTTACGCCGATGACACTCAATTGTATATTTCTTTCTCTACAAACAACGACATGGAATTAACAACATTATCACTAAGATTGAGGAATGCCTGTCCGACATTGATAAGTGGATGTCCATCAACAGACTAAAACTAAACAAAGACAAGACCGAACTTCTCTACTTATTTTCAAAGTATAATCCACAACAATCCCTACCCCCTCTTCGCTTTGGAACTGACATAAGCAAGCCCTCTCCACATGCAAGAAACATTGGCGATATCTTTGATACCGCTATGCTAATGCTTTCCCATGCAAACAATGTTTGTAAATCTGCCTTTTATTGTCTTCGCACCATTTCGCGCATAAGGAAATACACAACTACGCAAACTACTGAGATTCTTCTTCACGCCTTCGTAACTTCCAAACTCGATCACTTCAATTCTCTACTATATAATGTCCCTAAAAACGTCATCAAAAAGCTTCAATTGGTGCAGAATGCAGCTGCCAGACTGATTACACGGTCTAGGAAGTGTGATCACATCACTCCCATCCTCCTCGATCTTCACTGGCTACCTGTTTCTGGACGAATTAAATTGAAGATTCTACTACTTACCTTCAAAGCTCTGCATCAGCTGGGAATGGGTCGGGGAAAAAACTTCAAGACCAACTTAATACCTACTTCCACTCATTTTGACGACGTAATGGTACCAGTTGCTAGGCCCTACATGCCATTTTCAGCTGTTTGAATATAATTTTTGCTCTTTATAAAAAACTTAGTACCTTGAACTTGCAACTTGCAGCTCCTAGTTCATGCAGAACATTCCAATTGTCTATTTTTGAAAATAGTACCAAAAACGCATGTAATATTCTTTTTAAATATTCTTGATAATAACACGTGTACACGTGTTAGAGCACGAGGTTTGATTCTCGGGGTTGGACCACTACTCAGGGTCTTAAAGTGACTGAGCAATGAAGGTATTACGTTTGCCCTGCTGCAAATAGCTAGACCTTCGTGCGGCTCGGATGACCACGTAACATGGAGGTCCCTTCTCCAGTAGGAAACGTAAAAATAGTGTTCCCAGTTAGTACTTTCGTGCTAAATACATTGACACTCAAATGAAGTGCTTTTCTCTTTTTATCATTTTTTTTAACACGCGGGGGTGTTACTAAACAGAGTAACGCAGAAACGAGTAACGAGAAAACGAGTAACGGGATAAAAATTCAAGAGGTTAAAAAAAAAAATCCTAATGAAAGAAAAGACATAATACTGGTTGTAATATCCTAATAATGATCTTTACCAATGTCGAAAGATGTGTGTATTCCAAAAAGAGCTTAAAACAACGACGTCAACCCCCCACCCCTCCCTCCAGCAAAGTCGAAGGTTCTTCACGCCGAAAAAGTCATCTCCCATTCAAAACAAGGTTTGTGGTTAGCTGGGAAAACAATGGGGATGGTGACATTACAATGCCCCTATCCCTGAAAACAATAGGTAGTGCAGGTTACAGGGACCAATGAAATAAGAGGTTTGGATGGGTGTAGGTCAAATGGTTATTTTCTCACAGCCACGAGGAGACCGAGGGGCAACCATGCATGGAGGAAGGTGAGGTACAAATTTTTTTTCTGATTGCCACAATTATTTCATTTGTTAGAAGAAATAGCTCTGTCAGTTAACTAAAAAAATCATAGAATCTTGTCGGGCCCTTATTACGGTTACCAGCTGACCAAGTACTCGATTGCCAAAGCTTAGAAACAATTTGCTCGTTTATTACTCCCGGGATTATTACCTTTACTGCTCAACTTTCAATGTCTTTTAACTCCTCTCGAAAATAAGGGATTCGACTAAATACTACCTTCCAAAAGTTAATTATAGTGAACTTTTCTACCGGTTTAAAAGGAATAATAAATCATGTTTAAAAATAACCTCCGAGGTAAAGACTCTGACATTTGAATATTGACGGCGAAATAGAATTGCAGAACGAGACTAGTTTTTAGATCGATTTTCAATTAAAGTAAAGTAAAGTAAAGTAAAGAAACATTCAAATGGATTGGTTTGCTCGAAGTTGCGTTTAACAGCAATCAATGCAGAATAACCGAAACAGGGCATTAAATTAACTCTTTTTTGTAGGATCCACTTGGCTACTTAATATTCCATAAGTCGAATAAGTCCAGAAAAGAAAAATATATAAACGAAACAAAACAAGAACAAACAGAACAAACAAGGAGAAAACGACCGGTTTACTAGATGTTATTTTAGAGTTCTGATCCCCCAAATTGACAGGTTTTGAAGCCAAATGATTCTGGCAGGTACTAAAAGTAAGCAAAGAGGACCCTACATATCTACCTGGCGTTCGCCATCGACAGAGATTGCTAGTAAAATATGTGCCATTTTGCATGATTGTCATACAGACATTGGTGCTTGTATTAGTTGCAATTTCCTGATAACATGCAATTACATGAACTCATTTTGACCCAAATTTTAATTTGTTAAACCTAGGCTTAATGGCTTAAAGGCAGCTACAGGGCGTAAGAAGCTAGGGCGTTGAAACGAGCGGGGTCGAGCGATCTTGCTGTGATACAGGGGTCTGGGTATTACCAAAGAGACAAAACAAGATGGCGGAATTATATTGGACCGTCAGAGAGATTATCCAGCGAAAATTAGCCATTATCCAGAGGCATTCATTTGCTGCAAGCAATAGCGAAGGAACAAACTATTTTTTTAAATCAAGACTGTGTAACATTGTATTTTTGTCGTCAGAGGCTTAAGTGTGGTGTTGCACAAACTACAGTCAGCTCTCAGAGGGAAACTATTGGGACTGGCACAAAATGTCTGTATTAATGGACAGGTCTAACTCTTACAGAGAGTAAAAGAAAATGACTGAAGAATAGTACGGACCAACTCGATTTCCTGAAGATGCCTTATCTTTTGATTGTACTACTGTATAATATTTCTAGCATTACATCCTCTCTCTTAATATTATATATTGTAGACAAGGAAACAGGAAAGTATTTTTTGAATCAACTTTGATTAAGCCTGGCTGCAGTTAATAAATTTAACCAAGAATGAAATTGAATCATACTAGACATGAAGTATACAAGTGTGCTTAAAAGTATATCGGGTTAGTTTCATGAGCGATTCCGGAGTGTGTTAATAAAAAGAGGTTTGGGGAACGAAGTATTTCTAAAAGTCAAAATTTGGGAAATTTTCACGTTTAGGCGGCGATGCTCGATTGATTTATTGATTAACGTAAACCTTCGTTACATGTGCCGGGCGAGATACCTACACCTATTGTTCTTGCGTTGTTTTCATAACGCGGTTTA
Organism: Porites australiensis; assembly: GCA_022179025.1. Classification (NCBI taxonomy): domain Eukaryota; kingdom Metazoa; phylum Cnidaria; class Anthozoa; order Scleractinia; family Poritidae; genus Porites; species Porites australiensis. Next base: position 207,252 of record BOPM01000166.1, on the reverse strand, counting down.
TAAAACCGTCTCTCGCATTTTTAAACAGCAGTTACAGAGTGCCTAGTGTCTTCGTAGGAGCTATTGTTTTGTCTTGGACATTGCATTGTGCATTGCGTGAAAGTGATGGAAGAATTAAAGATGAACCGAAGTGAAATTTTTAATTTTGCTCTGCGGCGTTGTCTCTATTTCACATGATGTAATAATTTATTTCTGAACAATTCAAAAGTTCTACCGGAGATCTCACTGCATATATACCACGCTATCGGACCTGTGAGGAAACAGAAACTCCTAGGATGATACGATTCAAATCTTACAGTTCAAATACAGTTCAAATCTGATGACATGTCAACCTTCCTTGTGTCCCACATAATATTTCACAATTCTCGTTACCGGTATGCTGCCGTTTCATGTATGGAAAGGTACGAGAAAATGTTGAAGCCCTTCTTTCTTTACTTTCAAAATATAAACTATTTGTTTACGGTATTGAGCTGTGAACACAAAAACGGCACGCCTGATTTATTTCCTGTTTGATTTATGTGGGCTTGAACTTCCCGCTATAAACGACGCACCAGTGAAGCAGTGTATATTATTTAGGTCATTTAGATTTGATGGAAATTTGTTTAAATTGATATCAGGATAATAAATAGGTCAAAGCAAAGCTTTTGCTTCCAGTAGTCAGTCAGGTTGAATCATGACTTCATTGACCGTACTAAAGGAAAATTTGACCAGAGAAACTTTTTAGTGGAGCTCTCACGCGCGCGCCCAAATGTGGTTACCTTTGCATGGGCGCCGTTCCATTCAATCAAAACGTCTGGTTTAAATTTTCGGCAACTTCCATGCAGTACCGAATGGAACAGCATTTTCGCAATATATACCCAAATTTTCGAAAATTATCATCGGGAAGTTTTCTTTCCGCATTCAAATTTGCTCCCGAATGTCTAAAATTTCTGGTTGAAAGGTTCGCATTTCGGAAACGTTTCCGGAAGTCTGGGAACTTTTCCGGGAAAATACTGTACCAACTGCCGCTGTTTCCAAAGTTTTTTAAAATTTTGGGTGAATGGAAAGCGCCCAAAATGCATCGAAGAAATTTTGGTTCTGAGCGAATCGTCTGCGCGTACTACGATGTGCAAAAAAGTGCGCTGTGCTGCAAGTGCATATTAGACCTATTGACCTTAGCATTACTTATAACCAGCCCCGGGTAACTAGCGGCTATGAGCGATTTGCGTAGGTGTTTGGCACGTTTGATACGATTACACTGAGATTTGCTATGAATATGCTATTTTGGTTTTGTCCGGGGATGGGGCATTTCGCACACTTCTATTAAGCCTCCTCCCTCTCCCCGCGGTTTTTTTTTTTAGGTCGTCGTTTTCTAGGTCGTCGTTTTCTAGACACCCACAGTTGTACTAGTGTACAAGATAAAACATAATGATGATTTTATTATATTTTAAATTTACCCGGACTTTAGTTTTCACAATCTGTCCAACTGTAATGCTCAATATTGCAGATAGCTCAACAAGATGTTTAGAGAAGAATACTGATGTACGCCAACAAATCCAAACTTTAATAGTGAAAACAGATCATCTGGCCTTGAAACTGGGCAGCAAAAAATAAATGCCATAGCAGATAATGAATTACACAACTTGATATTACACTGAAGTAGAGAACCGGTATGAGTCTAAAAATGACGTCAGTGCTATCATCTGAGTAGTGATGCCATTTTCTTACCTAGTCACGAAATTTTAATACAGGTCACAGAGGGGGAACTATATTCAATACTGATATTTGTTCGCGGGGGAAAAATTGAACAAAACAGAAAACGAACGTGAGAAAAAATAATTTGTTCCTTCGCTATTGCTTGCAGCAAATGAATGCCACGGGATAATGGTTAATTTTCGTTGGATAATCTCTCTGACGGTCCAATATAATTCCGCCATCTTGTTTTGTCTCTTTGGTAGTACTCAGACCCTTGCATCACAGCAAGATCGCTCGACCCCGCTCGTTTCAACGCCCTAGCTCCTTACGCCCTGCTGGGTACTATACTCATTTCAGTTTTACATATTCAATGATTTGTGTCGACAATAAGCTACTTTCGATATATTAAAATTCAGCATGATAGCGAGTCTTAGAGGACACAAGGAAAGAAAATGAATAAACACGAATAATCATGGTTTATTCATTTTCTTTGTTTGTGTCCTTTAAGACTCGGTGTCATGCTGAATTTTAATATATCGAAAGTTGCCTATTGTATGATATTAATCCCTGGGTATTGTTATTCATGACATTATAATAATGTATTGGGAATCAATATGACCTGGAACAAGCCCAAGACCAAGCCCAAGTGAAGTGAATGGGACAATGCGTGCCAGTGTTTCCTATTGTATATACTCATTTGCATATCATTAATTAATCCCCTGGGATGATATTTACAATTCAGATGGAACGTGAATAGCATACACCTATTTCAATTAACGTTGCTCCCGTGGACCATGTTTCATAGCCTGCAGTGCACTATGGTAAACCTTTTTGTAGCCGGAAGTTCATTCTTGTTCACGTTCATTGAAATGATGGAGAACATTTGTGAGAAGGCGTTCAAGAGAGCTTTCAACTTAAATGGTTGCGAAAATTCCTAAGCACGAGCGAGCTAAAGAAATTCATTTTTAAAACCACACAGGAAGAACTTTGAAGCCTCTTCTATTAACAACATTAATTGAATAGGGTTTTACCGCCTGATTAACCTAAGTTTTTGCATGGGCCAGAATGCTGGTTATTTCAATAAAGCAAATCAACGCTTTTCTTTTTTCATTCAGTTTTAAAAAATTGCCTTAAAATAAATCAACGCGTAATATTAAGTTATTTGTTGTAGTTCAACAAACGCCTTGACTTTGTTTTTTTTAACCCCAGTCCAAAATTCCCACGTGCACGAACCAAGCAAACTCGTTAAAAATTTGCTGCATTTGCATATTACTATTGATCAAAACCTTATCTCAAATCACTGTCCTAAAACGCCTACGGTTCTGTGTTTTGAAATGCATTGTTTTACGTTCTGCTGACATAGCGAGGAAGTGTCAGTAGCGTTTGCTTTCTAGGTTTCTAGGCTTGTCGCAGGCACATAATTTACTAGACTTGCTCCCATAATGCGCCGCGGGCTATGAAACGTGGATCATTCTCCACCAAAGCAACTGTCGGAACTGTTTCTCCAGACAATAAACTCACGCTCACGATAAAGAACAGAACTGTTTTAATGCTTCTAACTGTCTCTCCGTAAAGATCACTAACTCTCGCCATGTGCTTTTTTGCTGATCGATCCCTTCTTGAAAACGATATCCTATAATATCCATAATCCTAGCTCCCAGGTCCCGACGACCTTAGGGTGCGCCTGACTAGTATACAAAGTAAACAAAAAACGCGAACGAAACATTCTTAACATCCGAGTATCAACCTACGAATTCTCACACTCTCCTCTATTTGATACAGGGGTAGGGGTAGGGGTAGGGGTAGCTTCCGTAGATTCTTCCTCTACACACGTACAGACCAGAACATCTTGATTCTTCTGCAAATTAAGTTTGAGCTGATCTTCACGGAACGTGTCTGTGTTTAACTTGCTGTTTTGAGCTCTTCCTACCTAGAATTTCACTTGCTTGACAGTCTCACATGTGGTCAATGGACCAGACAACCGGTACTTCTTGCCTTTCCTACAGTTTTCGATAAATCTTGCTACCCATGACGTGATATGTATCGTCTGCCAGAATCCATGTTTCTCTAAAACCTGGTGTAGGGTGTCCTCTATCTCTGTGGTCCCAGCAAACACTTCTTTTACTGGCTTGACCTCTGCTTCTGTCTCTTTACTTGGCTTAGTTTGCACCACCGCTGGCCACATTTCTGGTTCAGTCAGCCAGTTTGGTCCCTTCAGCCAGATTTCAAGACGCTCTCTAGACATTGTGCCTCTGCTCCCCACGTCAGCTGGATTTTGCTCTGTTCCCACATACCTTCACTTTACATAGTCCTTGGCATTAATTTGTGCAACTCTATTGGACAAAAATTGTTTGTAGCTCCCTTGACCATCGATCCAATGCAAGTGTACGGTACTGTCTGTCCATCCATACACAGACCTCACTACGTATCCTTCCAAAGCACTTCTTACATTGTCTACAAGATTGGCTGCCATGTGAGCAGAAATGAGCTCCAACTTTGGCATGGTAAGCTCTTTCTTTGCTAACCGTGCCTTTGCTGGTAACAGACCCTGGTGAATACCAGATTCTTGATACACGACTGCGTACACTGCTGCTTCTGTCCCTTTTCCACTTGAATAACAGAATGCATGCAGGTCTAGAACTTGGACCGGTTCCTGAACTATAGTTAGACTGCGTGGGAATTTAAGCTCACCAGGCCAGTTTCCCTTAAATTTCTTCCATTGTGCTTTCAGTTCCTTAGGTAAAACAGCATCCCAAGGAAGGTGTCGGTCACATGCTTCTCTGAAAACCATTTTCCCTACCAAGGTTACAGGACTTGTTACCCAATAGGGTCATATATTGAAGCTAAACTCCTTAGCACATCTCTCTTTGTGGCTTCATGTGAATCACCAGAAAAGGTCACAGCCAGAGTGTCCTCCACCTTATCCCAAGGGAGCCCGAGTAGTTTTGCTTCATTGGTTTTCACCCGCAACTGTTCCTTAGCATATGTCTGGCTATCTTCTGTCAACTGATTATCTGCTTCCAGTTCTGGTACATTAGAATTCCACTTATGCAATTCAAAACCTGCCTGTTTAAAAACCCCTTCTGCAGTTCCTTTCAACTCATGCACGTGATCAACTGTATCTTCCCCAGTGATGATGTCATCGACATAAAGACTCCTCATGATTTTCTCAACATGGAGCGTAGGCTTGGGTCCCGCCGTCATTCTGAACACAGGTAGGTGGACCAGTACTAATGACCATCGGGCTGGCCATCTTGAAGACATCCCGCTATAGCTAGAGCTACTAGCTCCGCAGCGGGTATATAAAAAACCGGGCTCGTTGGCCGCCATGGAGCGAGTAAGTCGGGTTCTACCGATAGTAGCCAAGCTTCCTTCGTGTCGGACAAAGTGAGGTGAATGGGACAATGCGTGCCAGTGTTTCCTCTTATATATACTCATTTGCATATCATTAATTAATCTCCAGGGATGATATTTCAGATGGAACGTGAATAGTTCAGAAATTCGGCACTTTAAAATACTCTTCCTAATCCTGGGCTGTAGGAAATAACGTTTTGTTACGGAACGTTTTGTTACTCTAACTGCTGAATAGGCATAATTCAATTGCAAACAACAGCCGTAGCCAGGTGACTTTTTCGCCGCGAAAATACCTTCGACTTTGCTGGAGACAGGGGTGGGGGGGTTGACGTCGTTGTTTTAAGCACTTTTTGGAATACACATATTTTTAGAGATTGGTAAAGGTCATTATTAGGATATTACAACCATTTTTATGTTTTTCTTTCTTTAGGATTCATTTATTTATGTTTTTAACGTCTTGAATTTTTATCCCGTTACTCGTTACTGCATTACTCTGTTTAGTAACACCCTGCACCAACCTCGTCCCCAGGGCCACCCATTTTTTGACGGAAAAGCCCTGGGGACGAGGTTGACCCTACACGCAGAACGATTCCTTGAAAGAAAATTCTCCAACAACTCTTTGTATTTGATGGCAAACGTTGATTAAAGAATCCGAACCTATTTCCGACGCTTTTTTTCATTTCTTCAAGAATTTTGGCTGAAGTCGCATTCTTGGCCTGGCGCCGCCATTTTGGATTTGCCGTTATTTGCTGGGAAAAATTAACTCCGCTTCCTCGGCGAATTTTCTCGACAAGCTTGTGTAGCGTTGCAGTTGTGTCCTCCGTTGCAGTTTGGTCCTCTCACCTATCAACCAATAGAATGGGGTTTTGTTTCTTCCAATCAAAGTGCGTTGTGATCGTGTCTTCTTCATGTGACTTCCCAACTAGGGGAGGGCTGTAGTATGAGTTTTGTTCGTTTCAGTGTCCTGATCGTGTGGAAGACTTGTGTATGAAACACTTTGGGAGCGTTTTCCCTGATGGGTTTTGGAGAATTTTACAGAAGTTTGAGGTTTGTTCGAAACTTTCCTCGGTCAACGCATATTTTCATATGTTGGAGAGCTAGAAAACCTGGGACAAGGATGAAAGCACAATCAGAGATTTCGAAGAAGGACAGTAGCAACAAGAATGTATTTTCGGGCGTCTGAGGTAAGGTGTTATTCGCAGTACTTTCAAAGGCTTTTTTATATGAGGATTAGAGTCATGGTACAGATAAGCTCAAGCTAGGCTAGCTCTTGTCTTGTTTTTATAGATCGTGAAGTTGTGAGCTTTTTTGATTTTGCTGCAAATTGTAAGTTAAGTTACTGCTTAAGC
>BOPM01000166.1:152099-174009 GCA_022179025.1 Porites australiensis | reverse complement strand
AAAAACACTCGCAAAGATAACCTTTCCGTGATCCTCAGCTCGCTGCCTTTATCCCATCGCTTCATGCTCAGTCTCAGTCAGGTAATTCATTAACTTTTATTTCATGATACCCAGATCCCAGGGGCTGTAAAATTGTAAAAATGGACGTAAAGGAAAAAAGGAAAACGGTCGAAGGACGGGGTTCTGAGTTCGACTTCATTCAATTTTATTTTTTCACGGTGACACACGAGACTCACGGAAATATGACACTTTTCGCGGGAAACTAGCCGTTCTATTTATAAATCTACTCGGGAAAGGGTTGACTCAAGAAATTAATGGAGATGGAGTCTCCATTTGATGGGCTCCTGACAGAGCCAACCCATGTTAACTCCTCAGGGTCAAAATGTAGACTGAGAAAGAGATAGAATGTTGCGCATTCATATAGGTTTTCAGGCCATAAAATTCTATTGTTTTCCTCCCCCAAAACCACCACTACCACCACCACCACATTTCTGTTGTTTTCTTTCCTCCTCCTCCTCCTCCTCCTCCTCATCCTCCTCCTCATTTCTATTGTTTTTCCTCCTCCTCTTCCTCCTCATTCTATTGTTTTCTATCCTTCGCCCACTCGTTTCATTTTTTTTTCTCCACAAGATTCCATAAAAGACTGCCAACTGCCATCTTTAGTTCACTTTGAAGCAATGTCTCGTGTAGTGAACAACAATCGTGGTTTTCTTCAGCTGTTAGCTGATTGCCCTGCTTATCAGCGCCAGTTTCTTTTAAAGACAGCTACTCCACAACAACTACATGCACTAGTCCAAGTCTAATACAATATACTCATGGGACACATTCCTATCTCCGAAGAAAATAAGCGGATATTGCAGCCACATAAGGATGCTTTACTTAACCTGGCCAGACCAAATGTCCCTTACAAAACAAAGAAGCGAGTCCTTGTACAAGAGGGTAGTGGCTTTATTGAAGATGTATTAGCCCCTGTTGTTTCAAGCTTAGGATTTCTAATGCTATAAAAGAGGTGACGCATCGCTAGGTTGATCATTCGAACCTACGTCTGTCACGGGTGCTCATCAAAAATGAAGAGAAAGATAGATTTGGTTGAAGAAGAAGATCACGGGAGTGAACATGAAGAAAGCGAAAGTTCTGGCGATGAAAGCGAGGATGAAGAACCAAGAATAAAAGATGTTTTGAGTCATCTTTCCCGAGCAGTGCCGGAAAAGCGTGCTTCTGATTTGCTGCATAGTATGGCCGCGTCCAAAGATAATCTTTTCTGGACCCCAGCGGACAATTACTTCGAAATAAACGCACTATTTCCGTCACAAACATCGCTGAGCTAGTTGAGTATGTGTTACTCCCTCATAACAATGAAGTTACCAAGCCTCGTGCGCTGAATACGTTTCTAGATGGACTTCCAGAGTTAGGAATCGATAAAGGTTTAATCAAGAACAAAAAGTTGTTAAGTGATTTAATAGAAAAGGAAAAAGGCTATCAAAATGTAGAAAATACTTCCGATAACGAGAGTAATAATGAGGAGAGTTCATCGGATATTGAAAATCAGGAGGAGGAAGTGGCTTCTCAGAATGGCGCTGAAGCTGAAGGCATCCAAGAGAGCGACAACGACACTGAAAACGACAGTCAGGAGAGAGAAAGTGGTAACCCTGAAACGTCCACCACCTTTCACTCCAAAAGTCCCTGTGAACACTGCGAGAACTCTAATGTGTACGGGACATTGATCATGAAATGTCCTAAATGCCTTTGGCACGATTACTACAAGATTTGTCCTATATGCGATCACCAGATTCCCGAGGGGAGACATTACATGAAAGAGGGCTTTCTTCGGTGTCACGATTGCGGAGCAGTTACACACAAAAACGCGAAGACGTTGGAAAACAATTTCAATTCCCCTTCTATAGGGGAGAACGAAGATGAAGATTAATTAATTTCCATTCCTGTGAATTTGACTCTTTTTGTTATTGTTTTTTAATAAAGTTTTTTAAAACGGTATCTCTCTTGTGTTTTTATTGCTAGCAATTATGAGTCGCGTGTTTTAATTGATCCTTGTTAAGTTATTTGTTTTATAATAATACGTCAAGATTCTCTTCCTTGGGTCTTTCCTGTAGAGCTAATTTGTGTTCAACTTGGCCTTGTGAACTCGCATAATTAACTGATTAACCGTGCGTGAAAATGACAAGACTTCAATAGTTTTTCATTTCCTCGAGATAAAACGGAGAAAACAGTTATGTAATAGTCCGACAAACTTGAAATAAAGCGTTTTCAGCTCCAATTTGTGTATGTTTTGTTTATATATATCCGAGTTTTAGCGCTAAATAAGATATAGGAAGCCGTTTCTCGCGTTGCTAGGTGATCGCTCTTATTTTCCTTTTAATAGACGGTCCGAAAACCGGGCTCAAGTTACTTTCCGGGCAAGTCTAGGCAAGCCTATTGTTCTTATTGTAGTAGAGTGACGCTCATTAGTAAACCTATCCACTTCATTATATATGGAGGGAGACACTTTTTTCCCTAGGTTGTAACAATGGGTGACGTCATAGACTCGACCCTTATACATATTAATTAAGGGAAGACAGGGGAAGACAGGGGAAGACACCAACGAGGCTTATCTTTGCTGAAGACCTACTACTCAACATTGGTTCTTGACCGCTGGGTAAAGCAGCCATGGCCATCCAAGCAATTTTTCCACTTTTGCAAATTCAGCTTGTACCGGTTGAGAACTTTTTGATAGTGGCTGGCGAGGTCCTTACGGAACAAAAAGTGATACGAGTTTCCAGCAACTTGCACTCCAATCGCTGTGCAAACTTCCTAGCGGGATTGAATTGTTCCGGACAGATTATATCTTTCCGACATTTTGGAAAGATTTTCCAATGAGATACGACAACATTTTCTGGCTTAAACAGCGCTCCAGATGTTCCCCATCATATAGCCCCGTTGAAGGTTTGTGTTGCAAACCGAAACATCAGACAAATATAATTCACCATTTTAGGTTTGTAGTTTCTTTCTATATTTTTCCTATCAATCTTCCTGCCGTAAAGATTGGTTAACTGTTCTAATTTTAAATGTGCCTTGCTTGCTTCTTGATTACATATTAAAACTGCTTGTGCTTTACTTAGTGCCTCGTTTTAAACTCGCTCACGCCTTATTACATGGTGTCATGTCAGGGCCTCCGTAACTCTTTGCCTCCTGATCTACGGTATTTTCTCGCATTATTATCAACTTTTTTCTTATTCCTCGTCATGGGAAAGGACCGGCTGGTTTTAGATGTTACCTCTGACGATCGCCGCCGGGCATTCAAGTATTTCGTCGCAAATTTCTGTGACTTCTGCACAATGGAAGACTTCGTCAACCTCGTCGATAGACAGAAGATAAACTGTCTATCTTCTAGCTATCTTCAATTGTCATAATGCTATCTCGGAGAGGAACCAACAATTCAGGGCACTCATAATTTTCTTTGTCAGCTTAAACAGGATCCTGGCATAAGCATCCAAGATTGCCACACACTCGTCTGCCTCGAATACCAGAAATCTAATTTCCCCTCAGCCGTGGATAATCATTTGATAACGAGACATTTTTTTCACTGGCTAAACGACACTCTCATGCATATGCATTTTCGCAGTGACATCACCTCGCGAGAAAACTTAAGTACACTCACCTTTTCTCAACTTATTTTATTTGCCATTAGCAAACAGCATTTAGAAGAAAATTATTGGCTGACAAAGTTCCCTCTGATGTCAATAAAACCCCACGCAGCACGACTCGGCGCTAACCCAATGGTCCCTCTGGCTCACCTAACCCTTCCACTCGCTCATGGTGTGGGAGGGCTCCGTGTTTAGACGGAAGGAATGTCCAACAGCGAATGCTACTTTCCATGGTTTTGGAAAACGCAGCCACTGGCAACAAATAATGTTGCAGCATCACTTGAGGACGAGACCAATGGTTCACAGCTTGCATGCCTTGTAATACACGAGGTTCTTCATGTTGATTCTGCTCCAAAAGAAATATTTGTTGAGTTAGGCCTTAGCCCAACACCGTCACGCTCCAATCACCGCATGCTTCGCTTCCAAGTTGACTCTGGATGTTCTTGCAACACAATCCACTCTATTGACCTACAACAATTGCTACAAGCAACCATTGAGTCTTCTGCAGTTCACCCCCTTGATTATTCCAAGACCATCATCAGTAGTCTACTATGTTGTTTTACCCCTCTTTGGTGGATAGGTAAGGATAGTTTGGGGATAGTCCATGATGTTACCTATTGTTATAACCTAGGGAAAAAGGGCGTTCCTCCATACTAATTAAGTGCCTTCCTCCATATATAATAAAGTGGATAGGTTTGCAAAAAGGAAAAGAAAGTTTCCACCGGCAAGAGTGGAACCCGGGACCATCGACGTATGAAGTGAACGCGTTATCTATGAAATTCTGCCGGTCGATACTTTTTGGAGCCGGTAGAGCGTTATTTATGATGAATTGAAAGATATATTCGAGGAAAACAGGCATGGTTTTCACAGTTAAAGCTGTACTTTAACTCATTTCGTCGCCTTTGAAGAACATATGGCCGACAAGTGTCTCGCAAAACCGTCACGAAGTCTCTTGCAGCTTGCAATTCTCGGCGTTTACATGAGGAGAATCACTCATGATTCAGCAACAGTAAACATTTCCGTTTTTATTGAACAAAGAAACGTTTCATTTCAGAATGATATTTCACTAAAAACAATGAGATTGGGAGTCTTGTCGTGGGAAAAGTTAAAACATCGTGAGACTCACGGCAGAATCGTGAGCTTGGACCAGCTTCGCTTGGGAGTCGACGAGCAAGTGCTGATCTTTTCGGCGTCATGTATCTTTCCGGCGTCATGTTTATCGCGTGGACGAGTTAAGAAGCTTCAAAAGTTCCTAAACTTCTGTCTCAAAGTTGGCCACAGTTCTAATTTGAAACATTCAAAGTCCACATGAAGACAATCGTCCTGTGACTCCTGTGAAATCTACAAAATCAGCACATCGCGGAACGAGAACGATCTGCGACAGTTGTCGTTTTGATATCGGGCGCTTTCGTGTGGAGGCCACTCATTTACGAAAGGTGTCTACATCTGAGTGACAAATTTGCATATCGCAGTGCCCACAATAACTTGTTCCTTACGCTACGCGTAATCCACAAGTTAAAAAGAGGCTTTCGCTATTGTCCATGGGTTTCACAAGTTTGATTAGCTTGTGTTTGGCAAATCTTTATTCGTCCGAGATCTGTTTACAATCCAAGAATCATTGATTGAGATTTAACAGCTGAGATTTGGTGCGACTAAAAGAAAACAAAAGGAACAAAGAGTTAATACATATAGCGAAAACGAAATAAAAATACTAAAACGAAAAAAATACTCACAAGATTTTCCAATACGCTGAAACCGTGAAAAGAAAGTTCGACGATAATAAAGGATAAAATCAGTCGGAGAACTTTGTTTTCTGAGGTTTGCGATCACGTGGGCTTGCCCATAATAGTCTCGAAGATGACTTACGCGATTAGTTCCAAATACCCGTGGACAAGAAGTACGAAAAAGTTGAACAAAACTAAACTACCCTACAAAACCATTTTCAAAAAGTCTCTGGCCTCTGTACCACGTCCCTTACAAAGCATGATGCTTTCTCTCCAACGCTACTCGTTTCGTATGGAGTATCACAAGGGGGCATTATTACACATAGCTGACGCACTCTTACGTGCACCCCTGTCTGCGAAATCACATAGGCAGGTGCATGATGGGCTTGTTTACCGCACTGAGCTAGAATTCACCTCCCCTGAGCTGTCTGGCTTTCAGGATGGCACCTTGCAAAACATCATAACCGCCTCAAGCACTGACCCGGAACAAATCGCCTTTCGTTATTTCATTGAGTCAGGCTGGCCAAATGTCAAGGCTCTGCGGTACCTGCACTTGTGCACCCGTATTGGACTATTCGTCACGAACTAACTCTGCACGAGAGATTACTTTTCAAACAAGACAATACCGTATTATCATCCTTCTCTCTCTTTGTCCAAAGATACTCCGCGGGCTTCATGCTGGCAACTAGTGTCTCAAGATGTTTTTTAATTCAGTGGCATGGCATATTTAGTTACTGGGGTTCACTACAGTGGTTACTGTGAGCTTGATCAACTTCCAAGCATCCAGTCCTCGGTGGTCATTCAAGCACGTGAACAGCATTTTGGCCGGATTGGAATACCCCACACTCTAAGAACTGACAACGGACCCTAATTTACGTCTGAGTTATTCAAGGGTTTTGCCAGAAAGTATGGGTTTAATCACATTGCATCTAAACTTGGCCCAAATTCACTATAAAGTACTTCCTTGTTTCCCCATGCTCAGTCGAGACCAGTGGGACACGGTGGGCATAGGGAGCTCAAAATGTGGCCGCAAAATCCGTTCAAAATGGCGGGAGATTCCCCCGCCGTGGTAGGGGTCAAATTGTCCTCTTTTGTTATACAAATACCAAAATTTGCATCCATGGCGCTGCTTAGTGAGTAGTTATTACCAAAATGGTCTTCGCAGAAAGAAGCTTGAAAACGTCTGCTTTCTGGCGGTACCAAACCTTGTCTGGTTTTGTATGTTTAATTCCAGGGAACAAGCAGTTGTTTGTAGAGGTACTGTGAAAAGTACTTGTACTTTTGTTTTATTGTATTTTTTGAATATTTTCAGTTTCAAAAGGCTTTTCTGCGGGCCATTATTCAGGTGTAAATGTTGATGTTCTAGGAGGAACAATACCTGAAGAAGAAATGTTTTTGGTTTGTTGAAATCTGCAAGTGGGCGCCGATATTTACGCACTTTACAATCGAGTTGTACTGTCTTGCTCGGCAGGATGCCTCTGTAAACTGTGGTACAGTTGTGAGTGATGACAGCAGACTCTAGCTGGAGGAGATCAAAGGCCGTTTGGGAGAAAATATAGTCAGCATCAAGCACCCTTATCAATGCAAAAAAATTCGAAACTTAGCAAAAAATTCATTTGGGATACCTCTGCGGAAAAAGAAAGTGTACGTAAGATTCAGTGTCGGAATTATGATGAAGGAACTGAAAGAACTCCAAGAAAGAAACGTCTCGAACATCAAAAGATATTTCCCGCAACGAGAGATCTACGGTCATAGCAAGCCAAAGTTCGGGAACTTCAGCTTAAGGTGAACCAAATTTGTATAGTAGTCAGGAAACCTTTTCGAATGAGCAAAGACCTGATGCTTCTTGTTTTAAGTTAAACCCTTTATCACTGGTAGATTTAACCAGCTATTTTTCATAGGTTTTTCAAGGCAAATGTTTGCATTCAACTTTTTTATTCAATTAAAATAATTTATTGTTAATTCTTTCGTGATTATTATTTCATAGCTGGTATTTTTGAAATGTCCTCTATTATTTCTTTTTAATTGAAATCTCTTGTGTGATTACTACAAGCGTCCATCTTAAAATGGTACAACTTTGTTGAGCAACCGCTAACTGTACGCACTGTCGACCCCTGCCACATTTTGCGCCTCCGTACCTACCGTGGGAGGCTCACCACCACCGCGTTTCCGTCAGGATACCAATAGTAATACCCCCTTGTTGCCAGAACCATCACCAGATGCGCAACATCCAGCGCATGTACCTTCAACATCAGAGATCATGCCAGCTGAACCACGCCCATCCCCAACCCTTAACCACATGCGTCTTCGTCACCTTGTTCTGCCACGCGGTCATAAAAGCTTTTCTTGGTTCTTTATCATACTGCGAGGTATGGTTAGAATAGGGTCTAAATATCTTGTAAATATCTTGCACGTTATGCACAAACGATTGAATGAACCCGCTTAAGGTTTCGTACTCCGCGTGGGTGTGAATTTTAAATTTGGTTTATACGGTGTGTCCGTATTCAACTTTTGTTCCTTCGAATGATGCTACCGTTATCTCAATCTTTTAATCTCAAAGAGGAATTTTTACTCTAATACGACAATCCGTTCTAAACGGAAGTCATTGCTAAATAATGAGTGGAACGCACTGATCAAAAACATGTCAACAACTTGAACCTCCTTCCTTTTCAATGATTCTGTCTCCGCTGAGATTACTCTAGACGGAACATCCAGAATGATATTTTTAGCGCTTTGAAGCTCCAATCGCATAAATCCATCACTCTCTCTTTGTTTAGCAGGTTTCCTACAATTATCTGTGAATCGGCGCAACCACGCTGTCCCTCGAACTTAACACAACGTAAGTTCTAATTTCCCTTTTGCTTTTAAGCGGCACCATTCGGAGTATCTTGAGGGGTCCCGTGAATCACGACACCTCTTCCACGCTGGCATTACCACCGCAATCAGTTTCTCCACCTTCCTCAGATATCTGGTAATTGGTAGCCTCCTCAGTTGCTGTTTCTTTTGTCCCCTTCAGTTTAAGGTTCTCTGCTAAGGTAGGTTTGTCCAACTAGTACTCTGGGCAATCTTGTTTCAATTTCTTTCAAAATTCAGGCCCATTCTACCATAGGTCAGTGCGTGCTAACTCCTGAACTGTCAGGCTTCGTATTCCTAGGTCAGTGGGGCTTACGTTTGTAAACCATTGACCAGGAGCAGAAAAGCCATGAAGTTTTCCCAAAACGATAGTCTGTGTAGGGTTTTTTTCTCTACACTGTCCTTGGATCTAGTGCTCCACGTCCAAATTGTCCATCCAAGAGGTTGCTCCTTGTGTAGGCATCTTGAGTGGTGAGCAAACGTGTCTTGTTAGTCGCAATCCAATGAGTGCTCCCAGCAGTTCTAATCTGGAAACCCTTACTGCTTTTAATGCTGCAAGCGACGACGAAATAATTAATCGAGCAGTAGTGCTGCCACCCTCATAAACATGAAGTGCGTACACTACAGCTGCCTATACGTTCTCTTAAAGGCGTCGCTGAATATTTGAATGTTTCGCTCTTCCACCTTAGGACTTTAAAAGTCTTTCAAACAGCTCGGGATTTCCACGAGTTCAAAGCCTTCCAACTCTTTAAACCACTTCGTCCATTCGTCCATGTGTCGGCAACAGTTTAT
The DNA here is from genome assembly GCA_022179025.1 of Porites australiensis. NCBI lineage: Eukaryota > Metazoa > Cnidaria > Anthozoa > Scleractinia > Poritidae > Porites > Porites australiensis. The sequence continues at coordinate 164,999 of BOPM01000166.1, read as the reverse complement.
CCCGATTCCGTACCTACACCTACTTTTTGCGGTAGCAACGTGGGTCTGATTACAAAAGGTGAAAAGAAGCCTAATACACTGTAGGTCGCAAACTTATGTCGTTCTCCTTAAAACATTTTTCTTGGTGAATCTTGAATGTTTGCGATTTTCTCTTTTCTAAGTTTATCCTGGAAGCCCATCTTCTTCCACAAAGTCTACTATTACATCCGGTTTGTTCGATACCCATTTGCAGATGTGAAATTCACCCAACTCGCTCAATTCGGTAAGCTGCTTTCTCCTTTCTTCAGCATCGTCAGCTGCAGATACGGACGGCAACAGATCATCCATGTAACAGTGTTGTAGAACTGCATTTGCTGCCCATGGTTTGCCTTACGTTCTACTAGGAATTAGGAACGTTTAGTTGTACCGAATAGTAGGTTAAAAACGTAGGGAGATAGATCTTTTTTCATTGCAGCTCCACAATCACTTAATGGATTGCCCTATAAAAAAGCACAAGCGTCGTTAAATGATCATGAATAATATGAGCTCATTTCAGACACATTTATTAAAAAAGCTTTTAATTCATAGATTTCTTCTCGCATACAGATTTTTAATACAGTTTTAATATTATTTTAATTGTATTTTTTATTATGGCGTATTTATTGTTCACGATTAACATTTTTGTTGTAATTCTTGGTAAGTACTTGGAAAATTATTGGAGAACAGCGCTAAATAAGTGAAGGTGTTATTATATTGTTATAGTATAAACACTAAAAGAAGTTAGAATTCAACCTGGTCCTTCAGTTCGGTTTGAACAGAGCGAAAAATATCGAACGGCTCTGTGTGAAAAAAAGCGAGTCAAATCTTTCAACCGGTCGAAAATTCGTCCAGCACTTGTGAAGGAAGCTTGAAAATAAGACCTTTTTTGAAATTACTTTTTAAAATCTAAATTTACGAACATTCTTCAGGGATTTTGATAAGTTTGTAAATTTCTCGGTTTTCTTCCTTATTTCAGCAGATGAGCATCACGATCATTTTTTTTAAAATATAAGATCACATTTTTAAAAAAATATACTCTATAGATTTAGCCAGGGCTAAAAGCGAGGCTCTCGTTAATAAATTTATAAATTAAATCAAATAATAAACTTGTATTCCACAATTCGGCTAACTTTAGAGCACATTGAAGTGACTTTTGAGGGAAAGGCTAAGTGATTTTAGACAAACGAATAATTTGCAAACAGCCCAAGAGTGAACGATATCTTACATCGAGTTGATAGCCTCATATGTACACCTAAAAACTGGCAATCATCTTCGATCGCATTTAACATCCATAATGGCTCTTGATCACCGCAGATTAATTAGGTCTGGAAAAAAATCAGGCCGAATTTTTTGCGTTCGACAAGTTTACTTCACAAAATCTTGCCAACAAATCTGGATGCGTGTAAACCAACCTTTTACACCATTCATACATCACATCTGAGGTGAAACAGTACTATGAGGCACGTTTTTATCAAAAAGACCTTGGACAGAATGGAGTATTTCAAAATTTTGCAATACAAATTGCACTCATTCAATATTCAGGACGATCGAAGCATGCGTGGGCTTTTAGCTAAACCGTTAAAAAAATTTCCAAAATCACCTATACAGCCGGCCGGTTGTCACTTTTGTATACAGAGACAACAATTTGCATTCACGAAGACAAGTATTAAAGTGTCTCTAAAAATCCTGAGTCTTCAAGCTTAAAGCTTAAGTTTATGTTTTAAGCCGGCTTCCCGGTGTTTGCTTTTTTCAAAGATGAACTCGATCGAGGCAAGAAAATTGCTCAAAGCTTTCTTTTACAGCCAGAATTATTACTAAATATTCTTTGGAACGTTTTCTTTCTATTTGCGGTGAGAAAATGTCTAAAGGCTTTTTAAAATTCTGTAAGCTTATATCAAACCTGATACTCGGTCAGATCATTGTGTCAAATCTTACAAACGTGCACATAAACTACGCTCAACCTCATTAAATTAGACAGTAGAGGTAATCACATGATTTCGAGTGCATTTTGGAATAAATAAGCACGAATAAATTTTTGAAAGACCAACAAAAGTGCACGATCCCGTAGGGCGAGTGGACTTTGTGGTCTTTGAAAAATTTACAAGTGCTTATTTATTCCAAATTGCTCGAGAAAAATCATGTGATTACTTAGTAATAATATACACAAAAAACGTAACTACAACAACAAATTTTGACAGCGCGCGCGTTTTTAGTTCATTCAACTGATTGGCTGAAACAGACTGCTATCGCTTTCAATATCATTCAGCTAAGAACTTGGAAATGTGCAAGGATTGATTTTATATGGTAACCAGCCTGTTGAAGATAACTCGGTTTACAATAATCAGCAAAAGTAAGTGTTTTTAAACTCATCTTCGATTTTGAGAGCTCGGCGTTTACAAGAAGTATAATGCCGTTTTGAAATCAGGAGAACGCTTCGAGCAGCCCACAAAGATGAAAGACACTTGCTAAGGTTTTTTTATCGACTGTTCTTCATTGTCTGTTCCTGTTCCTATAGTGTTGGCAAATTGCTTCTTGTGCATCTTGTGAGGGCTGTTTATTAAATAAGAACTGCTAGGCTTTGATGAGTTAGTATAAGAGGGTGGGCTGGCCCTCTTGATAAATCTTGGTTGCTCAAAACGAGATCTTAGTTGCTAAAACCCAGATCTTGGGTAGCAGGCCAGCCCTCCGTTTTTAGACAATACTAATGAATAGATTTAGCCAAAGCTAAAAGCGAAGCTCTCGTTAATATTTATAGTTTACTACACAAAATACAAAATCGTGTAACGCCAAGGGGCGAAGGCAACGAAAACAGTATTAATACAATATTTACTTTTTCTCAGCGCTGGGGTTTTCATTATTTCATTTGGCCTACTGCAAGAGTCATCGTAGCTCTTCTTCGCAGGCTTCATCGTAGTCGTTAATTTATACCTTTGTGGCCTGTGACATTTACGATATGTTCTGAACTTACAATCTTTGCCTTCTTCAGCTTCCTGACTGTTGTTTTCCTTGCACAACGATTCGTAAACTTTTTTCTCACTTTCTGTAAGGCTAGTACCAGCTACGGATGCTTTCATTATGTTAGTTATGGTATTCTCGCCCATTGGTTTAGTTTGGACCAAATGTTTAAATTTTCGGTTTCGTTTGCTACTGAGGTAGAAAAAAACAGACCATCCCATGGATGTTTTAATAGAGGTCTTCGCTCCACAAAATACTCACAGAGAGCAACCGGTCACCTTTCTCCTCCAACAAATAACGTACGTGACTTGAAATCCCTGTTGTTATCAAGGAAAACTTGTATCCTTGTTCATTTAAATGGCTGAGAAGTGCAGCTGTCGTGATTTGCGTGTGGTTGCAACTGTTCTTTATTTTTTTACTTTAGCGCAGTCTGTTATAGGTAGCTTGTTTTTTAGTTTCTCCGGCTCATTTTCCTCGATTTTGTTGACAGTATTTTTCTCTTAGCACCGTACTTTCAATACATTTAGCCAGAAACCTGTATATTTTTTACTGTGTTCGGGTTTTTGGAATATTTTTTAAACTTTTCTACTGTTGTTTTGCGTACAAATTTAAATCTCGTGGTTGTTTCCAGAAAACTATGGCCATTTCGTTGAATTTTGTTGTGAAAACAGCTCTAATCTGATTGGTTTTTGGAGGTTTCCTTTTGTGTTTTCAGCCAATCAGAAACCATTTGTAATTTGCACTCGTGTTACAAGTTTGCACTCGTGTTACAGAAGAATTGAGTAATTTTTTCGTGTATATTGTTATTATATATAAAAGCTAACATCAAGTACAATAATTACTCAGGCTTACCATTCGAGGTGCAGCTCCTAAAAGATATCAAGTAAAGCCAGTATCGCTTCAGACTTTTCAACCCTCTCACGCTTCTTCAAGCAAGGTTAAAAACGAAAACAACGCCATCCGAAACAAGTGACGTACTTCTCAACCAAAAACTCAATAGACAAGCTAGCCGTGAATAACAGAGGACTCCTGATAGCAGCTGAATTTCATTTTGTACATCCAGTGGAAAAAGACAGTTAAAAACATCTCAAGTTGACACAAAACTCTGTCAGCTTCAGTTGTCAAAGTAAACAGAGTAAACAAGGTTCAAGATGCTGCATAAATGTTCCTCATGAACTCACCTGTCAAATTTTAACCAATCAGAGCATAAAAATTGGACGTAGAGCGTGACTAACGCGTGACCATGGTGAGCAAAGTTAAAAGCAACTGTCTTCCCTGCCTGTAATAGCTGGCTGAATTTTCGCGTACGAGGTCGGTTTGAAATCAAAATTTTAATTGTGCGGCACCTAAACACAACATATTTCATATCAATTAAAAAAAAAACTGAGCTTAAGCCTATTTATTATTTTGAGCCCATATTTAAAAACTAGCAACTTGTCAGAGGATAACTTCAAAAAAAAAAATACTTGACTTCGACGGGTCGACACCTGAGCCCGCGATACGGTCAAGTGATACTGGTCAGCGGATACCCTATTTTGACAGCTGTCAATTGATCACCATATTGATGTTCAATATGTGTGCATTATCAGTTTCCCTGCGCTCCGAAACTAGCCAGAAAGTATGAGATTGAACATTGATCGCGATCTAGTTAAACAATTAACTGGTCAGCGGACAGCTTCCAAATAAATCACGTCACCTCGATGAGTTGACACATGAGTCCGTGATATGGTCATGTGATACTGGTCAGTGCATATCCTGTTTTGACAGCTGTCAATTGACCATATAATGATATTGTGAATGTCCAATGTAAAAGATGTGGATTTACCAAGACACGCCTTAGACACCCCTCCCTTCCTTTTGATAGTCTGCCCTACCCTACCCGTAAAATCTGTAGACGAGTACGTGCGTACGTACGTACGCCCGGTCAATCACGTGACAACCAAACAAAAAGAGTTTGACCATATTCTATGAGTATGGGGTTCTGACCCCCGCTATAATTGAAAACATCACAAAATCGCCATAAAATGTATGCAAAAATGTTTTTACAGACATTTTGTTATTCCGTGTGTAAACTAGGGGAGTTTTGAACTTTCAAAAATCTGTGACGTAAATTTAACAAGTTGACGCCAGGTTTTGATGTGCCTGTCCTCTTATTGATGATAACATTGTCAAAGCGTTCTGGATCCACAACAAACGTATCATAACAAAAGCTCGAAAAAGTCAAATTGCCAGGAACAATAAAGAAAACATAAAAAATTTATGACTTTTTAAACCAGCGCAATGTTGTTGTCAATAACTTTTCTCGCTTGGTAACTAGTCTCGCTTGCGTAAGCAGCGAGACTCATAATTCGCAACGCGTTTTTCTTCTTATTTATGACACAAAAGGGGGTCATTTTACCAGGCGTTCCTAGCAGAGACCGTGGAAACTGGGAATAAGAATCGTTGCGTGATCGAAGCCACGCATGTTTTGCGAAGAAAGCTTAGAAAAGATTAAATTTAGAGCTTTTTCGCAACGTGTCGGTCCATCTCTGGCAATAATGTTATTTCTCTGGAACCGAGGCCCTTGAATGTTCATGTATTTATACTCGCGTATAGCCTGAGACCGCAGACGTATTTCCGCTCGTCGCTAACACGCTTGCTAAATCAATTCAGAAACAAATAAAAAGTATCGACGTCGATAAAGTAGGAAGTAAAAAACCTTTAGCAAGTAAATCCCGTTTCGTGTAGAATTAATCGCCTCATTTTAGCGAGGCTGACCGCCGCCGTAAGAGCGTTCTTGTTGGCTACAGAAGACAAATAACGGAGTTTTATTGGCTCAAAATTTGACAGGTTGAGTCAAGCCCCTGCCCTGCATATAGTCCATCAGCTAGGGGGGTTGTATGGCTCACTTAAGGGGAACAAACAAAACATGTATAATCTAAATCTTTGAGTAAAAAGCATCACAAAAATGAATGATAGCAAGGATAGAATGGTAGCTTTCACTTTGTAAATCGAATTTTAAATTTGCCCCTTAAACCCTTATTTTGGTCTCCATCTTGGATTTATAAACAAACCTTTGATTTCCTCTTAATTTAAACATACGATTTTTTTAAAGAAGATTTGAACTACTAGGTATCAGAGATATTATTTTAGCATTGCTAAGGTTAGTCAAGGTGTGATGACGTCATATATGACGTCACAGTGACCGCCGTTTTACTTTTAAAATTAGCCTATTCAACTGATATCTCAATCATCTAAATAAACCTTAATTAAACATAGCAAGTTCTTCTTTTTCACATTACAAACCTGTTTTGTGCTGCAATGGGCCAAATTGAATTTTTTATGAGGAAAAAGGCCAATTCGAAACAAATTGATAACTTTCTTTAACCCTTGATAACGGCCGGCGAGTAGCGAAAAAACCGCTTTTTTTCACTAATTCCTCTTGTTTGGATTGGTTTTCGGCTGATTAGCATGGCTAAAAGAATGGCTAAAAATGATTTTTGCATCAAAAAAGGTATATTTTCCGATTAATCAGACGTAATTAAACGGCTTTTTTGTTTTTCACACATGCGCACAAGCTAACATTTTGACTTTGTTTGCGAATCTATTTCGATCTCTCTCTATTGCTCTCTTTTTTTTCTTTGCCTTTCTTGTTTATTAGCAGTTTGCTTACTTTATCGTCTTTTTTTGTATGGAATTCTGGCTGGCCAACTTTTTAGGAGAGGGAAAAATTTATTCTTCAAAGAGTAGCAGATAAACAGCGACATTGGCAGTGGATTTTTCCTCAAAATGTTACCATTTTTGTGAGTGTAACGTTGTTAGGATTAGTCAGAATATCCAAAACGAAATATCGCTTGATACCTTTTGTGACGTTGTTGCTTACAAATTTATTAACTTAAACTGAATGGGTTTAGGAAGGAAAACATGGATGATCATGCATCGTTCCATATGGAGTGATAACGACCAAAGCAGTTGTCGAAGGTTTAAGGCCATCGAAATAACAATGCTAGAAGAACACGTTTAGAGCTTTGTAACTTCGTTTTCTAGGGAGCGAAAATCATACCTCTACCAAGAGGCAATAAGGCACAAATAAGAGTAGATAACTTGCTCGGGGGAGGTGGGAGTGGGTGTACTAAAGGGAAGTCTTGGTAGAGCTGTGCCGCCGAGACCTTCAAACCTCGACGCTGTTTAAGATTCTGACATTGATTATTTTTGTTTGACATTAAGAATCAAATAGTTTTTCAAACTAACATCACGGAAATAGAAACATTTGAAAAAAAATATTGGTATTGCAAATGTAAACTGCTTATCGCAAGCCTTCACAGTCTTTTTAAGGCTTCCAGCCTTAAAAGACACTGTTCAAGACACTTTTAAGCGAATTGTCTATTATAATAGAATTTTACCATTAAAATAATAAAATAAACACTAAGAATTTTACTATTAAAATAGTAAAATTCTACACCCTGTGTAATAGTCAAGACCTTGTGTTCAGCAGCACTTACCTGACCTGTATAAGCCAAATAAGGGAGTACCCCTCCCCCCTTCCTCGAAACGTGCTCCAGAACTTGTTTTAGAACTGACACTGAACACTGATACTGAACTTGTTTTAAACTGACATCATTCGCATAACACCATTCTTCACTGCTGACATTCGCGTTTGGAAAACTTAACATAAACACAGATTCACATGTATAGCATTTTCTGCTCTAACATCATAAGCTGAAGAAAGGTTCATACGCATGAGTTGCAACTACTCTACCGTAACGTGCCAACGAAGGGAGCAGAACGATGGTTCTTCTTCACATGGAGGCTTGATAATTGCTCCGGTAAGTCGAAAAGATGACTCGCATGGCGGCAGGTTCTCCAGCTTGACCTTCCAGCCTTAAGCTGGGGATGAATCTCGTAGCAGCGCACTATGCCACTTCTTTCCGTGCAGTTCACATACGTGTGCCTCCTTATCTTGAATTTAAAGTTCTCATTGGATATTGATCATTCTTTCCCTCGATACTCGCCATAACCCTCCATTGGCTGGAGAAGCTGGACTGCTTTCCACTTCCCTTTACCAAAGACGGCAGAGATGTTATCACAGCCTGTGTTCGAGTTTACACCTATAAGGGCTCCTCATGAAGCAGTGGTTAACATTGCCTGGGTCAAGTTGCATAGAATGTTCGCGCCTCTTCCCTTTTTCATGTAGCACCTTTTCAAAGGCAAGTTTTTGCTATGAGCAAGCAGTAGGACAAAGACATCAGTCTCAGTGTCAGTGTATCAGAGTGCATCACACTGTCATTCCTACGCGCATGCCGAGCACACAGAACAATACGCGTATCAGCCTCTTCATCACGGAACTGTACGGAACTGGGTCTCTGGTCACCATGTGTCTGCCTCTAGTCGCCTGACTGGTCTTCAGTCGTCACACGGGAGTCCATGATCCAGTTGCCGACTCTGCTTCTAAATGCTTCAGTTTTGCAGTGTCGGGCACAAGGAATTTGACGATTTCAGTCTATTTGTGTTGGGACTCGTTCTATGACTTCACAGTATAGTGCATCGCAGTAAATCCCTGTATTGTACACTGTCAGCGGAAGACATTATTTTCAGTCTTTTGACATTTTTGATCAACATCTCGCACTACACGTCAACCACTTCGTCTATGCACCTGCTGCGCGAAGTTAGTTACTCTAAGCGACCACATGGAACATAGCTCCAGAGGAGATCTACAACTTCTGTAACCTGTCGTTTTATCGAAACTGTCGGTTTTGTTCTCGGCTTGCCGGAACTGTCCCAGAAGTGCCATCCAAGCACAAGAGGAAGTATTAGATCCTTGTTGCGAACCTTACGCACAGCCTTCACCTTGGCTTTCTTCACTGGATCAAAGAAAGCGTGTTATTGGATGAGCAACGGCTCATTACAAAGTTTTGCGCTGGCTGCTTTCTCTTGCCCGTGGAGTGCAGTTAGTCATTACTTATCTCTGTGTAGACAAACTTAGCAAGTTGCAAATCTCTCTCGTTGGTGAACTTAGTTCGGCCATTACATTGATTTTGATGAGACGTGCGGGGAATTCACATTCAGCTGAAACCTCTAATACTGATTCCGGTCATGGACGCTTGACTGGATAAGGTTGTCCACTAAGAAATTGTTTTCAAGAGGAGACTCTCTTCAATACACTTGCAATGTAAACATTTATTTTATTTATTTGCAATGTAAAGATTTATTTACGTACTCTTTTCTGAAACAATTTCTAAACCTTGCATTTAAGATTAGTTTAATTTAGACCAAAACTGTACAAACCACCAAGGACTGTAAGGTTCCTTCACCATGGGGGCGGGATTTTAACATGAAATTTGGCGTGGTTATACAACTTCTAGGCAAACTTTTAATGTTTATAGTAGAACTATTACGAAATATTACATTCATTAAGTGTAACTGACAATCGAAAATTTCATTGGGCATATTTTATCAGACATTCAACCTGAAATCTGTACCCTTAAGTCCTTATTTTGTACTTTCTTATTAATAAAGTTTAAGCTTGAAATACTCGTTATTTCAGATGGTGTTAGTTTTACATGGTATGAGCCTCCTCCAGAAGAAACACTCTCAGATCATAATTTGGATCACAAGTTAAAGACAGTACGGCTTTTAGAAGGAGTGAACGATTCACCACTGAGCTGGAACTTCAGTTTCTCATCAGACTTGAGTTTCGAAGGATTGACTGTAAACTTTAATGGAGTTAATGTTGCCGGAGTTCGATCATCTGGACAGGCTGGGTTAGTAAACCCATCTGACCAAAGATACAGCTTCAGCTGGATAGCCACTGAAAAGTTCACCCTGATTATTTCGAATGTAACTGATGGTGATAGTGGCATGTTTACCTGTGCAGTGGATTTGTGTCAAGGATTTGCTTGCAACAATTGGGGAAGTACTATTAAGGTGGAAATTGTTGGTAAGTTCACTAGAGATAAAAAAATTACAGCAGAAATAAATATTGGGTAGAAGTATCACTGCAAATGTATTATGCAACTGAAGTAAACAGTTTAAGCACCTACTTGCTTTCACAATACGGCTATCCAAATGAAAGGAATTTCAAACTAAAGGGTGCACGAGAGGAAAAAATTGCTCGAGTACAGTGTCGCTAAATCTAACTACAATGTCAACAGTTTTTTTGTCTGGTTAACGATGAAAAATTTTTTGGTCAAACTTTTTCTGGAAGATAAAGTTTTGTCAAATATTTGAATTTTCATTTACTTGCAAATTAGTAGGACCGTCAATATAAAATGTCTATTTTTGTCGGTATTCCACTGTTTCACTGATTCATCCTTACGTTTTCCCAGTGAGGCCGAAATCGAAGCCTTCCCCTGACTCACAGTTTGCAGAGATTTATCGGGTATGAAGGTCCTTACATGTAATTAAAACAGGGAAATCAATTGGTAAATATGCCTACTGAATATAAGTGACTTTTTGAAGGTCAGTTCTGTCACTTCTGTCAGTGATATCTTGCTGGTGTACACGTACATTGTAGGTGTCTGTTAGTAAAGATTACTTAGTGCAGCATATGAGACACTAGATGCATTTTAGTGGCCATGGCTTTGCAACTTTTATTTGCACTGTTTCCCTCTACATAATCTAACTGATGACTAGTTATTCGCAGAATAAGCGCAGTGTAATTATGGAATTTTATTGATGTTATCTTCACATAAAATATGATCAACAATAACGTGGACGCACTTTTGCAGAGCGAATTATGGTGTTCCAGAAAATATCCATACCCCCCACGGAGGGCAACGGAAATTGCAGTGGGAGGGGGGTGGTCCAAAAGGAGGCAATTTCTGAGGAGGTGGGGGGGGGGGGGGGGGTGTCTTATGGAGAGTTATTTCCGGGGGCTCCGAGTAAGATTGGTGAGTTGAGCAAGCTATCAGTTATTTAACTGTTAACAGTCTTTTAAAACAGAAACTATTGTTTTCATCCTTGATTTTTTATTTACGATCGGCTGAATGCTTATTTCATGGCTTACGTGATTCATAGATAGTTCTCATCGACTCATTAAGAGCAGTTGTCTGTAAGATTCGAGCTATATTGAAAAGTCGCTGCCACACTATCTCACCGAATTGGCTAAAAATTGGCAAGTAGACTTGATTTGAGGTCTTTAATAAGGAATAGGTAACTTAAGGTTCTAATTCTTGCTATTTCGGAAATTATCGACATGGCCGGTTTTTGGGTGCCTCGGACCGGCGCCATATTGGTTAATAGAAGCTGCTTTTGAGCCTTCGACTACAACCCTGTCTTCAAAGCTAATCTTCCTTTGCCAATACACATTGAAAGAACAATCCCTCTTTATTGTATCTTTAGAAACTACTTCGAAATCGATAACGTTTTCGCAACGATCGATTAAACTTTTGGTGGGTATCCTTTTTGAATTTTTTACACCCGCAAAATTAACAGAATTTTAAAGGCGCATATCTCCTTTGCCACATCGCATTGAAGCTTGGCACTCTGCCTGAATACTCATTGTTTGTAGTTAACTCGAGTTCCTTAATAAGAAAATTGGGCAAATTTAACGGAGCAGAAACAAAAGTAATGAATGGAAGAGTGTTCTAGCGACTTTGCAATAATCTTTACACCGAATACTCGCCAGGTGTTGCCAAAATTACAATCCATAATAGAGTTTCTGTCATTAAATCTGAGTGATCTGTGTAATAAAATTAGCCTCTGTAATATAATCGATAACTCTGCCGCGAAAAACAGTTAAAAAAAAGGCAGATTGTATAAGGAAAAGGAAAATGAATTTGTTATGTCTATGCTACGACGCGTAAACAAAGTTCAACCATCACAGTCGAACTGGAATTTTCCTGATTTTCCTCCAGTTCCTTTATCGAAAACGGAGCTTTTAAAATTAACCATAGTAATGAAAATTGAGATGTACTACCTTACTCGACGACAAAGACGCCAGCTTCCACCTTGAGTTAGGGTTATTTCACTGATTTTAACACGATGATTATGAAGTAGTGTCTACTGAGTACAGAGGCTAATGCCCCATCGTAAAAATCTGAAATTGAAAACAACCGAGTATAACCGAGTAGCACACATTTTTAGTTATTTTATTGAGTTGTGAAAAATCACAAATTTGTTTCTTCTTGAATGTGTTGTACTCTCATCCATTGAGTGTTTCCAGTCTTTCCGATACGCCCGTCGGATAGCGGAAGCTAACGTAAATGATCGATTACCTGAAAAGAAGCTACAATCCTAACTTTCCACCTTCGGGTCTTTTCCCTAGCCAAAATTTTTTCCCTCAAGGAATTTTTCTCTGTTTTACATAATAATTGGTCTTGCATGCTTATCGATTTTGAGAGCCTGGTAAAGTAGATCGCATCAGAATACGGCACAGGATGTAGCTTTCCCCCCATCTAACAGCTCCTTACTGAACAAAAACGGTTTTAATGGAGTCTATTCAAAGAACTAGCCAATATTTTTCCAGCGGTAAGCACGATGTTCCTAATTCCCCCTAGTCCCCATCTTAGCCGCTTTCATGTGCATTGGTTAAATTTTCTTTTCATAAGCTACAATGCTCATAATCGCGCATGCTGATGTCATTTATGCTTAAAAAATTAAAAATTAGTTTACCGAAGAAAGAGTGAATTAAAGGTGTCATGAGGCGTTTGTGATTTCATGAACTATTTGACGCGGTCCTTTTCTTACGGCCTATGTCCGTTGGTGAAATTGCTACTTGAGTTTTCTTGGATTGAAAAGGGTGGGCTCTTTCTAAACGTGGCGTTGTTTATGGGACCTTAGTATTCAGAACAGAATCAGTCGATGGCAAACAACGAAAAAGCTTTTATGTGGTAAGTTACAGTGATGAACCTTGGTCATATTTTTGTACATACCTTCGCGCAATTCAGTGTTGGTCTGACAATTTTTTGTTATGGATGGGAGAAGGGTGGGGGTGTGGGGGGGGGGGGG
>BOPM01000166.1:126969-146969 GCA_022179025.1 Porites australiensis | reverse complement strand
TTCCGGTCAACCCAGACGTTATAAAAACGTTTTTGAGCTTGATTTACACAAACGTCATGATTGCTAATAATTTATGTCTGACTGAATTTATGTAAACATGGCTTCAGTGAGTGTCTACAGGTCCTATAGTAAGTGTGTCCTTGGTACCAAGACTTTGATCCTCCCCACCCAGGAAAATGGGTTACTGTTTGCTCCTCCCCCTGAGCTCTGCAATTATCACGATAATCATTCTCAGCAGAGGCCTGATTCAGCTGGCTAGGGCAAAGGAAGAACAAGGTACTTGCCAGTCAAAGCCTCCAGTGAACAGAAGCCGAAACATATTCTATGAATTGTATATTGATAAAGTAATTAGAAGAGTTCATCAGTTCAGTGATCAAATCGTTTATAGCTAACTGGGAAATATTTACAATCAGAGTCTTGACCTTATAGTAAAATTTATTCCTAATCATAGAGTTTGTAGGACATTGAAAAAGAAAGTGAACTTCGTCTTCTATTGCATTGCATCCACAATAAGGGCAATGCCTATTTCCTTCGTAGTTTGATTGTATCTGCCTATTTCTATCGTTAGTTTGTGATTGCTTATTCGTGGTTTTACTAAAGCCTTTCTCCCAGCTGTTCCTCTTGTTAAGTCTAAGAAGCTAGAGGAGGTATGATCGGTTTTAAAAGATCTATAAAATTCAAGTTTTTGAGAATGTTGAAGGGTGTTTTGTCAATATAAGATGTATTCCTGTTTCATTGAACTTACATAGCTTTTTACCGTAGCTATATCTAATAAATCAGGGTTAAAGTCAGGAAGCTTAAAGTATTCTGACATATTCATTAAATGAGAGTGGAAACTATTTTTGCCATTACAGTGTAAGTCGATTGAGATGAAAAAAGCTTGTTTGACGAGAGATTCCTCAGACTGTATATTCAAAATGTATTTGAGAATTTTTTGATTGATAGTGATATTTAAAGAAAAACGACCAAGATCTGCTCTACAAGCTATAGTAGAAGCTTTGTTGTTTACCTCCAAGTATCGTTACAAAATTGAAGGTGTGCCTTCTCAATTTGTGAGCCGTCCCAGGTCTTAAAACCTGGTTTGGCATACACACCCCAAATTTCACTGTTATATGTTAGGATAGGGGAGATCATAGTATCAAATATGTTAGTTTGCTAAGATGAAGAGCTTTCTGCTGAGATGTTCACGTGACACTCAAATGTTTCCCGATGGGGACATTCGAGTTCCTAACTAAGTGTACTCTTGCACAACATTAATTGTTTGACTGTCTATGAGAAAGTGAAAATCAGCATTTTTTTCTCGCATGTTTCTGAAAAACCATTATTTTTGTTTTCTTGGGATTAATTTTCATCATCCATGAAGTACAGAATAAAGATAGTTTATCGAGGCAATTTTGTATTCCTGTTTTGGATCGTGATAAAATGATTAAATCGTCTGCATATACTAGAGAATTTACTTTTGCACCGTTTGGAAAAACAAAAGGATCAGATAATGTATTTTCAAATGCGAAAGGTACGTCGTTAATATAAAGATTAAAAAGCAGTGGACTTAAGATACAGCCTTGCCGCACACCTCTTGCGTAACGGAATGATCGGGTTTGTTTTTGGGAAATTTTAATTGAGCAGGAAGAGTTGTGATATAAGCTTTTAATTAAGTTATAAAAAGAACCACCAACATCAATTTGTAGCAGCTTATTCAAGAGCCCGTCATGCCAGACCGATTCAAAAGCTTTTTTGAAATCTACAAAACAAGCATAGATCTTTTCGTTGTGATTATGAACGTATTTATCTATCAAGGTTCGGAGAGTTAAGACATGGTCTGCTATGCGGTTATTCGGTAAAAAGTCAATTTTAGATTTGTGGAGTATATTCAAAGAAACGATATACTCGAGAAGTCGTTGGTTTTATAAGATAGAACAAAATAGTTTTCCCAGGCAGCTGGAGACGCAGATACCCCGGTAGTTTGCCGGGTCGCTTCCTCCGTCCAATTTATAAATGGGAGTAATAAGACCACCACACCAAGTCTGTAGCATGGTCCCTTGGTTAAAAATTGAATTAAATAATTTTTCATATACCGGCATCAGTGTACCAATACTAGCTTTCATCATTTCATTTCTAATTTTATCCGAAAATGGTGATTTATCATTCTTTAACTTTTCCACAGCTTTACGTATTTCTCTCTCAGTTATCATGAAATCTAAAGGACGAAAGTGTTGACCATGTTATTCATTTTGTCGTAGCTCATTGCAAATGTTTTGCTGCTCTGGGTTAAGAGGTTCATTTGAATGAAGATTGTGGAAATATTGTAGCCAATTTTCTTCCGAGATTGATGGAACATCCTTTCCTTTTCTAGTGCCGTCCATCTATTTGAGGAATTGCCAGAAAGTTTTCGCGTCTGAACTGTCTGCAGTTTTTTCTAAGTCAGAAATCTTGGTATTGTAATAGTCATTATTTTTAGAATTAAGCAATTTCTTGTATTGGGCCAGAGTATCATGGTATTGCTCACGTATGGTAGTATTCAAAGGGTCTTTATGTTTCTTGTTTGCTAGTTTTCGTAATTCATGCCTTTTCAAACGACATTCTTTCTCGAAACATTTTTTGTTTGATAATGGTTTGATATGCTTACGCGTTTTACCTGCTCTTATCCTCAAACAACACTAAGCCATTGTGACTAAAATGTTTTCCACCTTTTCGATGGATAGCTCAGTATTTTCATTGAATGTGTCGCCCGCAATATAATCGCGTATTAGTGTTTGTATACGGAGAGACCTCAGAACATCTTTGAATTTTTTGAGCGGAGTCGTTTTCCCACAGAAATTGTTTCGGTAAACGCGTTAAAGTATCTCCTTCAAGTATAGTGTGATTGTAACTCATCTTTTTGTTAATATTCAGCCAATTAGTAATAGGGCTATGGTCTGACAAATGCAATGGATCTTTGACTGCAAAATTTGCAACGTGTAAAAGATCCTGGTCACATACTGCGTAGTCAACTACACTAGTACTCACTCCGTTTTTGCCACGAAACGTTACTCGTCCTAGGAATCACCACTGACTCTTCCGTTTATAATCCTAAGGTCTGCACTTTACCAAATTTCAAGAAGCCTTTTACCGTGACTGTTTAACTCGTTATCAAAACTATTCCTCTGGGTTGGGCAGAGAGAGAATTCTAATTGGTCTTTTGTAATGAGGTTATTTCCCTCATTACAAACACTGTCGCAAAACTTTCCTGTTCCGGCTGTCATGTCACCCATAAGGAGAATTGAGCCTTGGGTCTTTCGATGTCATTTAATAATTCTAAATTAAAATATGGTGAATTACATGGAGATATGTAAAGGCCACACGTGTAGATATCTTTGACGGTTTTCGCATAGTCTTTTTCAATCTTGAACCATAGAATATGCCCATCAAAGTCTGGTACAGATATTTTTATTGGAGTACACTGTCCATGAAAATATTATTATATTATTTCATTACCCTGAAGTAGTTTTCGTGGTTAAATATAACTGTTAGAAAAACCAGAGTTGGTTTATAATCTTGATGTTAGTAGGTTCTCGCATGGAGTTTTGACTTGAATTGCATTGTGAAATATAAGCCAGCTATTACTTTTGCAGAAATGCACTAACCCTATTAGGAAAAAAAGGGCTTGATCTAATGTAAACTCTACTGTAATATAGAAAATTTTTTATAGTTTACTGAACCAGATTTAACAATCAGAAAAGCTCCCAAGCACGACATACACGCCTGTTCGGAGTTGGTTTCCGTAAGGTTAACACAGTAAAACAACTATGAAGTTTGAAGAACAACTATTGCATGAACACATAGAAAAGAATGACACGTACCTTTTGAACAAGTTTGTGGTATAAACTCTATCAAAGATAAGGGTGAAAATATTTGTTAACAAAAGCTGGACTGCTTCGTACAAAAAAGCAGCTTTTGTTTTCTTCAGATCTGCGTAGTTTGTTTGTTTGCGCGGGCGGAGAGAGTTTGCAGCCGCGACAATTTCGCGCCAAAAACAGGGTTTCTTGCTTGGGTTCAGTCTTCCATCGTCCAATTGTGGAGTCATTGTTTTGCGTCGCTGTCATTACATGGTATACTGATCAATCAAGGATGATCCACTCAAGATAAGACAAAAAAAAAAAATCACTTCGAAAAAGTACATATTCTAGAACATTTTCAAAAATAATTATAAAACAGCAATTACAATGATTACCCGCCCGTGTTCGGTATTGTCGTATAAATATCTTTAAAACAGTATTCAAATACAGCTTTTTAATTTCCTTTCTCAATATCAGTTTCGACATAAGTGTTTGTAGACGTAATTCATTGCATATTTGCTCTCACCTTTCAGCACCATTCAAGAGTGTTGTAAAAGTGTAGCGGTCGTATTTGACTTCATTTTTGACTAGTATCAAAGGTGTGGTCACAGCTGACTACACTTTTGACTTCATCTTTGACGTGCGTCAAAGGTAAAGTCAAAGTTACCAGCATATTTGACAACGACTTTGATAAGGGTTAAAGGAATAGCAAAGCATTGATTCATTTGACTTCATCTTTGACGCGCGTCAAAGGAGAAGTCAAAGTTGTTAACAATTTGACTTCACCTTTACCGAGGTCAAAGGAGTAAGCAAACAGCTTATATATTTGGCGACATTTTGGACGCGCGTCAAAGGTGAAGTCAAAGCCAATACCATATTTGACTTAACTTTTGACTCGTGTCAAAAGTGCAGAAAATCCAATTTTTCGTCCCGTGTTTGGAAGAAAGTCCATTTATGTTCCATGCTAGAAGGGACAGATTATTTGACGTGTTAATGCTAGTTGACATCACAATTAAAGAGACAGCTGCCTAGCATACCGCATCCTGGTATAAAATTTAACTAAGGAAACTGAGGAAACTTAGTGGAGGCTTGAGTAATCAAAGTAGTTAAATCATAAATGAAGTCATTCAATGGAGAAGAGGCTGTAAGGTCATTAGTTCCGTTTTAAATAATAATTACGTTTGGGGAGTCGCGCTTGTAAGAGATCTGAGTAGCAGTTTCAGTCCTTGGGCACCTAAAGCTTTTAATTTCTTGGTTAGATGGAAAGATTTTCTTCTCATTCAGAAATTTGCCTTTGGAGTCACAGAAAAATATGGCAGGATTTAAGGTGACGTTATCTGAGAGGGTATCTGATTTATTTTGAGTGGTAATAGCAGGGGCACCCAACGTCTGTTTTCTGTAAAATATCTGTCCCGAGACGCAAATATCGCCTGGCATTTTCTATTACTTGAGGACGGATAAAAATCTCTAGATGACCGTTCCCTTCATGTATAATTACACCGAAGCTCTTCTAATGAATTCCCTACGATTTTCTGAAGTTTGAGTTTTCACATTTCACTCCTCGGGTTAGGTTACTTTTAGAAAACAAAAAGAAAACCTAAAATTTTTTGATTCAAGAATGTGATGGAAAGAGGAACCAGAAAAATGCTCTCCTTCGTAAGACATTAAATTGCTTCTAAAATCTACGGGAAAATAATTCTGAAGCCCTGGTAATTTCGAAAAGACTCACGTTCCTCTAGAACGACCTAACAGATAGAAATTTTATAGCACCGCTTAGAATGCATTACTAGATGTCTAAAAGTACTCTGGATTGCTGAAAAAGTGTTTTCAATGTATTTTGGAGGAAACCGTCGTTGGGTGCCCCTGTAATAGGCCGATTTGTTGGAGGACAATAAGTGCAATGAGTGTTGACAATAAGTGGGTTTGCAGGCGGTGTTGAGACAGAAGGTTCTTGGTGGGAATCATCAAGAGCGGAAAATCGATTTTCTGTTGGAATTTCTACAAGTAAAAGTGGTTGTTGGTCGTCCTTTTTGGGTGACGAAGGCTGGGCATCCTCATCGTCAGCACTGGAGTTCGATGGTTTTTGAGTGGGTTCCTTGGTCGATGGTAGCGGCATTTGGGTTACATTTGTGTCTCCTGCTGGTTTCTGCCATAATGCTTTAATTTGATCTTTCAAAAACGTGACTTCTGCCTGGAGTTGTTCATATTGAGCGCTCAAATTTGTGTGAGCTTCAAAGATCAATGAATATTTTTTGTGGAGGGCCTGGTTGTCGTTTTGTAATTTCTTCAATTGTTTTGCTTGTTTCATGAATTCTCCGTTAACTTTGTCTATTTGTAACGCTAAATCAGAAGAAATACCGTCGGAGATCTGTTTATGTCGCTTGAGATGGTTGTCTTGGTGAACTTGCTTATCCTTTAATTGTTGAATTTCATTTGAAATAGACATCTTAAATTATGTAAAATCAGCTTCCAGAGTTCTAACCGTGGTGAGTAGGGTAGCAATTGTATTTAGTCCATTTGGAGTGAGTGCGAGAGATTGAGGCTGTTTCAGCAGATGTTGGGATGCTGTCATCTGAGACGAAATAGATAAAGCTTTTGAAAAATGTTGACATTGAGGATACGAAAAGTAATTTGTCTTTGGAAGTGTCTAACATATCCAAGGACTGTATTGAGTTTACTGTATACAGTAGAATAGGGAATTCATTCAAACTCCATTCCTCGTATAGTTTTCCCTGGATAAGGAATCTTCCAGTTGACAAAAATAGTGATCGCAACAAGTTGATCTTCTGAGTTTTCATCGGTAGCCAATAAATGTATTACAATCTTCTCACAATTGGACGGGCATGTGTGGAGGTGTTGGATCCATTATGTTCGTTTGATTCAGACTTTAGTAATACCGCGTGGCAAATACTCCGACCCACAATGGAAGTCTGCTTTCTGATGTGCAAAATGAAGCACATTTTGGTGACGCTTCATTTAACAATTAGTTCATGCGTCAGCGTGCGTATGTCGAGATATTGAGCACGCGGGAAGTTTGGAGAGCACGAAAGAGGCGTAAGAGTTGCACGAGGCGCAGCCGAGTGCAACTCTAGCCTCTGGAGTGCTCTCCAAACTTTCCAAGTGCTCAATATCTCGACATACGCACAGCTGCAGCATGAACTAATTGTTTTATAACATTATCAAAGCGATCAATGCAGCAGTTAACTTAAAAGTTTATTATTGTAGGGCGCGCTCAAAGCAGTACGCGTCAATGTTTACGTGACTATATATTTTTTTTCCTCACAGTTAATCTTGTGTTTTTATCCTGAAACTGAGAGAAAGTGTGCTCTAAAATGATTATAAAATCCATATTTAGGTGCCGGAAAACTATTAATTTACCGAAAAATTGTTATTGAGAGAAAACAACTTTGCAAAGAATGATCTCACGCCATAGCCCTCACAGCTCGCGGAGATCACAACAACAACAACAACACTCACCTTTCTTCCTTACTATCGGTTAACAAATTCAAACGTTTCCTCTTAAATTTCCTTATAAAACACATGGTAAACGCTTCATTGTGTATTGCTGAGTTATGGATGCACTCAGGAGACTCAGGATTGCTAGGCTCACAACAACTCGAGGAATTACGAAAAGTTTATTGACGTCATCAGCGTGCTCAATAGGAATATGAAGCACCCTCGCGCTATTGAATTTGATTAGGCGAATTTTCTAGCTATGTTATAAATGCAGTTAGATCAATAGATTGAAATAAAGTTTGTTTGGCCTGCTTGGTCGAAGGTTTAAATTTGTCGACCAAATATCTGTTGCGATCTTCACTTGGTCGAGTGATCACCACATGTGCCGCCTTTGACTCAGTGTTCTTTTTGCGATCAGGAATCACGTCTTTTTGACTGTCGGTCTCAGATGGGAAGTCGTCGATATCTTGCATATATAGTGAAATTTTAGACCAGGATATGAAAAAGGAGCAGATAGAAAAAGCTAGCTACTCTCCCGCATATCGAGAGACAAAAATTCTCATCACGGCAAGCCCCCTACTTTTTTGGACACCGCACTGGCCTGGTGCCGGGCTGCTCCCGGCGACAGTCGAAAACCTAGTGGTCACGTAGCCTGCAGTGCAGGCGTATTTGGGGCGGGCGAAAGCTGCTTGTTTATGTTCATACTGTTGTAACCGCCATCTTTTTTATGACGGAGGAAGATTAGGGAGAGTAAAAATAGTAACCCTAAGGGTAGGTGCTAGGGCGAAAGAAGGAAAGAGGGGAGGGGGAGGGGAGAAAAAAAATACTCCGTTTTCTCTCCTCCCTCCCCGCCCCCTACCCCGGTCCTTTTGACTCGCCCCATTTTGTTTTCGAGTTTCAACATGCGCTTTCGCGAGGAAAACATTCGCGCGCCCGAAGAAAACGCCTGCTCTGCAGGCTAGTAGCCACGTTTTAACGAAATCAGACAGATTTTTATTGTGTTATTGTATATCCTTTAGAAAAATGGTTCGGCTATGAGTACGAAATTATGAGCAATTTTATTGTTTAGATCTCGACTTGTGATTGGCTAATTTCAAAATTTGTCCCTTCTTTTGTCTGGGTGATAATACACAACTGCGAGTTTTTTAAACAGACGTAAAACAAGAAACAGACACTGCATTAATGTTCAAGATTTTTTTGTTTCTCTTATTTAAAAAAGATTCTAAATGCCGAATCTAAGATTATTTCTTATTAATAATTGTATTTTTCCAGTTACTTTCTTTTCTTGTTTTGCTTTAAACGCGTTTATCCAGCAACATGAGTTCAAGCCATGACGTTTTCTTCTCGGGATCATTTGTGGTCGATGATAGGGATCATTTGTGGCCGAGATTCATTTGCAGTCTATTTTAGGGATCATTTGCGGTTGGGGATCATGTTTTCAATGCAATGTCCTGGAGGTTAGTGCCTGCAGATTGAGGTACTTGGTGAGAAGTATTTTCTAAGTGAGTCTTGGTTGGATGTGAAGTTGAAGCACTTGAGGTTTTACAGATATTTCCTCTATGCTGTAGTGGCCAGACAAATGGGATCACACAAGTTTGCGTCTAAAACAGTGTATTCATAGCGTAAGCAAACCATACAGTGGTTGATAATAAAAGTGCTCTAACTTTATCCGTTTGTTCTTCAAACAGCTGGGCCTTTAAGACATTGTTGTGTAGTAGAGTGTGCACGCTGACTCGATCTTCATGTTAAAAGGGGAGCAAGCTTTTGGTCCTTGATTCTCACTATTTCCTGGAATACATCACGTGGGTATGCCAGCTACTTCACGTGCCTTTTTGTAGCTTAGTCGAGGGAATATCATCCTCAAAGGGCGCCACTAAATTTGAAGGTTGTTAAGTACACCCAAAAAATCTCCATTTATGTGAGTGAAGATAACAAGAGTACCATTGGTCAAATGGAACTAATAAAAATGGACAATTCATGCGTTTTTACTTTGTGGGAAAGCAAAGTTGTTTTGTGTGGATGGCTTCAAGAACGAGGAATATTCATGTCATGTTCTTTGTTCCTAGTAGGCTTACAGAACAAGATAATACCAATAAACGAATGGACTGGCTTTTCCATTTGTACCAGGGGTTTGAATTTCTTACGCCGACGTTTCCTGAGCTGTTTGCCATGAGCTTTATGATCATCCAAATAATTTACAAATTGAACCCGACGCCTTTTGCGGTTCGGGCCTTGTTGTGATGGGGTTTCTACTATCGGAGGAGGGGTCAGGATAGTAGGATTTAAGGGTAGCGGAGGGGTGAGGCTTTCTTTGTCAGGTTTTTTGTCAGGTGTTACGTTGAAGGGGTTGAGGGAAGTGGAGAATGCTGCCGTTGCTGTCCAAGAATCATGTGTCCTTGATGTCTGGAACAGCGCTGATTATTTCTTCCGGTCGTGTTCTTTTATTTATTGTTCTTTAAAAGCTAGGTATCTGTTTTGTAACTGAAAGTATCGCTTAGCTTTTTCATAGTCCTGGAGATCGTTTCGAGAAAGCATGTCATCCATGTTGCCCTGTGTTTCTTGCATAGCTTGAAGAAGCGAAACAGGCGAAAGAGTTTGCTGCTTCAGATATTTTAGAACCTCTTGAGGAATATTTTCTTGAAACCCTGCTTGGTTAAAGCCTTCTTCACTGGGTAGGACGTTTGTTCGCAGTCGACAATTATCTTGGATAGTTGTTTTCAAATCAATCAACAGATAACCAAAAGGTCTTTTACAGCCTCTTCGTACTGATTTAAAAACAAAACCGTTTGCCCGGGGTACATTTGCTTCGCCAGAGTCAAGATTTGCAATTTGTCTCGTGTGTTCTTGAATAACACCAGATAATGACTGTTTAGGCTTATGCTGCGGCTACCTCTCCCCTGATGGAATAGATTCTGCACGATATAAATCACGCTCAGATTGCGATGATGAGAACCACGAGTAAAGAGGTTCACTATTCGCTTGTCTTTACTGACATCAATCATCTGATCATCAAACACGATCAAATTCCGTTTGTTCACATCAAACGAGGAATCCTGCTCCAAAGCCGTAGGAATTCCCTTGACGAATTCAATGTGTGGCATGGCGACTAGCATTTGTATACGCGGGCTGCCATTGTGAATAACACCAAACGATCCTCTCCGGGGAAGGGTAATTTGTCTCTGTAGCTTGTTGCAATAGAGATCGAAACCAGGCCGTTTTTCCGGACCCGGTCACTCCGGCAATCATGGAAGTGAAAGGATGCTCGAAGCGAAACCGCTGACGTTTCTGTGAAAACATTGGAACTGTTTGAAATGGGCCGGGGTGAGACCAACATTCCGGTGTTTAGACTTCACGTGCCTTTGCATACTATCTTTTCTATTAAAGGACTTTTCGCAGACAGAACAGAACAAACTTATGTCAACTCCTCAAGAGCAGAACGTAGACTGAGAATAAGTTAGAATGTTGCGCATTTATATAGGTTTTCAGGCCATAAAATTCTATTGTTTTCCTCCTCCTCCACCATCCTCCTCCACCACCACCGCCAACACCGCCAACACCGCCAACACCACATTTCTATTGTTTTCCATCCACCACCACCACATTTCCATTGTTTTCCCTTCTCCTCCACTAGCACCACCTCCACCGCCACCACATTTCTATTGTTTTCCTCCACCACCACCACCACCACATTTCCTTTGTTTTCTTCCACCACCACCACCACCACCGCCACCACATTTCTATTATTTTCCCTCCACCACCACGAGATTCTAGACGAGACTACCAACTGCCATTCTTAGCTCATTTTGTAGCAATGTCTCGTGTAGTGAACAACAATCGTGGTTTTCTTCAATTGTTAGCTGATTGCCCCTGCTTATCAGCGCCAGTTTCTTTTAAAGACAGCTACTCCACAGCAACTACATGTACTAGTCCAAGTCTTATACAATATACTCATGGGACACATTCCCATCCCCGAAGGAAATAAGCAGATATTGCTGCCGTATAAGGATGCTTTACTTAACCTGGCCAGTCCAAATGTCCCTTACAAAACAAAGAAGCGAGTCCTTGTACAAGAGGGTAGTGGTTTTATTGAAGATGTGTTAGCCCCTGCTGTTTCAAGCTTAGGATTTCTAATGCTATAAAAGAGGTGACGCATCGCTAAGTTGATCATTCGAAGCTAAGTCTGTCACGGGTACTCATCAAAATGAAGAGTAGGATAGCTAGATTTGGTTGAAGAAGAACACGAGAGTGAACATGAAGAAAGCGAAAGTTCTGGTGATGAAAGCAAGGATGAAGAACCGAGAATAAAAGATGTTTCGAGTCATTTTTTCCGAGCAGTGTCGGAAAAGTGTGCCTCTTATTTGCTGCATAGTATGGCCACTTCCAACGATAATCTTTTCTGGACTCTCAGCGGACAATTACTTCGAAGTAAACTCCCTATTCCCGTCACAAACATCGCCCAGCTAGTTGAGTATGTGTTACTCCCTCATAAGAATGAGGTTACCAAGCCTCGTGCCCTGAATACGTTTCTAGATGGACTTGCAGAGTTAGGAATCGACAAAGGTTTAATCAAGAACAAGAAGTTGTTAAGTGATTTAACAGAAAAGGAAAAAGGCTACCGAAATGTAGAAAATACTTCTGAAGACGAGAGTAATAATGAGGAGAGTTCATCGGATATTGAAAATCAGGAGGAGGAGGACGTGGCTGGTGAGAATGGCGTTGAAGCTGAAGGCACCCAAGAGAGCGGCAACAACACTGAAAACGACAGTCAGGAAACAGAAAGTAGTAGCCCTGAAACTTCCACCGCCTTTCACTCTAAAAGTCCCTCTGAACATTGCGAGAACTTTAATGTGTACTGGATATTGATCATGAAATGTCCTAAATGCTTTTGCACGATTACTACAAGATTTGTCCTATATGCA
This sequence comes from Porites australiensis, assembly GCA_022179025.1. NCBI lineage: Eukaryota > Metazoa > Cnidaria > Anthozoa > Scleractinia > Poritidae > Porites > Porites australiensis. The sequence continues at coordinate 134,779 of BOPM01000166.1, read as the reverse complement.
ACCACCAGATTCCCGAGGGGAGAAATTACATGAAAGAGGGCTTTCATCGGTGTCACGATTGTGGAGCAGTTACACGCAAAAACGCGAAGACGTTGGAAGTCAATTTCTATTCCCCTTCTTAAGAGAAGAACGAGGGTGAGGATTAATTAATTTCCATCCCTTACAAATCGCTGTGTATTTGATTCTTTTTGTCATTGTTTTTTAATAAAGTTTTTAAAACGGTATCTCGTGTCTGGTTCTATTGCTAGCCATTATTAGTCGGGTGTTTTAATTGATCCTTGTTAAGTTATTGTGTTTTTTTGAGGGACTAGGTCGAGCGACGAGTGAGGTCGGTCATGTCAGAGTGAGCTACGTGGAGCGAGAGGTTTTTTTTCTTTATAGTACCATTGAAATGAAACTTACCAGTAATGGGAAGAACTAGAAGAAGAAATGAGCTACGCAGTTTTTCAAGTAGCGAGACTTCACCGAAGCATGAAGAAAAACGGAATCCTGCAGATGCTGACGTGGCTGCAATGGCGTGCTCTGCGGAAAAGCAAGACGACACTAATCCTTCCCTTCTCGACGTGTGGAACGCTTTGAAGAGAATCGAGAACAACACTAACAGTCTAATTAAGGATGTAAAAGATCTTCAAGAAAATTATAATGAACTGCAAAAATCACTCTAATTTTTTCAGGCCAAGATAGACGGACTAACAAAGAGCAATTCCGACCTGCAAGCGAAGGTTAAAGGCTTGGAGAAGAAGAACACAGACATGAAGAAAGAATTAGAAAGTAATGCCGTCAAAGGTTCAAAGCAAACGGAAACCTCATGCTCAAAACTAAAAGAAGAAATGGCTTCCAATCTGCCAAAAAAAGCAAATTATGCTTCCGAAACAAAACTTGGTGATCTTGAGCAGTACACGAGAAAGTTTAATTTTGAAATTTGTGGAATCCCTGAGGACGAAGACGAGGACTTGGAGGACACAATCATTAAACTGTTGGAATGCCTAAATGTAGACTTGAGAGTCGAAGACATCGACATTGTACACCGATTCAAAAAAGGTAGTATGGCGTCAAAACCCTATAATTGTCCGTTTCTCTAATTATTTTAGTAAAGACGAAATGTACCGAAGCAGATGGAAACGACGCAATGCAAATGTAAGCTCCGTATTTGGCGCTGAATAAATTTACATCAATGAGAATTTAACCGCTCGTAGAGCTGGTTTGTTTAAAAAGGTCCGCGACCAAAAGCGCTTGCATCAGGAATGGAAAATATGGACAGTCAATGGTAACATTTTCATCAAACCTAGCCCCTCCTCTAGAACCTCATTAGACGATCTCAATTCATTATACTGATTATAGTACATTTCTGTTTCTTTATAGACTTTTGATAATTTCACACAAAGTCATAATATTTTCATTCCATATACTGCAGTTCAGCAATTTTCTTCCAAAATCTTTTTTCAGCAATTAGTTTGAATGGTTGATCACAGAAGTAATAGGTTTTTAGTCGTATTCTGTTTTCTGTTGCATGTGTGGGTTTTGTTGTTTTTTTTCTCTGTCTTAAAGCCTCTTTAGCTGTGTTTTCTTTCTCTTGTTGACTTTGTTCTCGAATATATTTAACGCGGTTAATTTAAGTTTATTATTTTCGCCTGTTTTTAACCACCAAAGCCACAGCATATTTATGAACTTTTTATAGTATGGCGCATAAATCAAAAATCGTTTCTTTGAACGTTAGGCGATTACGCAATACGAACAAAAGAAGAGCTTTTTTTTCCTATTTAAAAAAACAAAAAGCCACAATTTTCAATTTGCAAGAAACTTTTTCAAAGCCTGAAGACGAGAAGATTTGGACAGCAGAATGGGGAGGAAAAGGTTTTTTCTCCCATGTCACGGAGCATTCGAAATGAGTCATAATGATGATCAATCCAGCATCGGAGTTTCAAGTTTCCATTGTAGAAATAGATCCCCACTGGAGGTACTTAATTACTAAAATACAAGTAGAGCATACAATCTTTTATGTGATTAATGTATATGCACTAAATGGTTACCACGAACAGGAACAATTTATCAGAATCTTAGGTGAAAAACTTGTCTCCAAAATTGGCACTACAAAATTAATCATTTCAGATGACTGGAACGCCACCGTAAACAAAATTGATAAATGGCGAGGATTGCCCTGGAAAGAAACCACATGTAGAAACTCCATTATTGACCTGATGGAAGAACTCTATATGCTTGATATTTATAGGCAATTCCATGCAGACAACAAATCATTTACGTACGAAACTAAAAATTCAAAGTTGAAATCTAGAATTGACTTTTTCCTCATATCTCGCCCTACCTCATATAATGTTAAAAGAACCGAGGAGCGCTCTTCCATAGCACCAGACCACAAAGCAATCTTTTTAGGTTTGGAGTTACAAAGTGAGCTTAAAAGAGGGCATGGGACGTGGAAATTCAATAATACTTTATTAGAAGATCAAGACTACATAGATTTAATAAATTTTATTTACCCTCGGACGCTAGAAAAATACATACAAAGATGTATAAACCAAGCAACTTCTTTGGGAATTGATAAATATGGAACTTCGAGCCCAGACCATAAGCTATTCTAGGAAGAAAAGAGCTGAGGTTAGAAAATGTGAGGTTGTCCTCCAACACAATTTAGATAAACTGGACTATAAAATTTACAATGATGCCAATTTAAACGCTCATATTCTAGGATCAATATGAGGCAGAGAAAAACGAATTGAATTCTTTGAAAGGTTTTTTTTCCATTACATCCTAATACAGTATAGGCAAGATCATAATTTCAAAAATGTTAAGACTAAACTTTTAGTTAATACGCACATTTACCACTTTTCCCACCTCTTTTGCTTGATAGGCAAGACCTTAATGTTTGGAGTGGCCACCAGTCTTGTTAATAAGCAAAGCGTATTGTTTTGAAAGTAATATCCAAATTTGGCCATCTTACTAGCGAAATCTTTCGAAACTTCGGATTTGCTTTGGAATGCAAATAATATATCTAATGGAGAAGTTGTTTGATAATTGTTTTCTATTATTCTTTATTAGAAAACCTTGTTTATGTGACCAGCTTCTGATTTATGTGCGCAACAACATTCCTTATAAACATGGACCAGATTTGTTGACTGAAAACATCGAATCATCCTGGGTTGAAGTAAATCGCCTAAAGAGTAAGAAGTTAGTTGTTGGTTGCGTTTACAGGCCACCTAACGCTTGTTCCGATACGTTCATTGATTTATTGAATGACTCTCTTTCGAAACTGCCGGTTGGATCTCAAATTGTGGTGTTAGGAGATTTCAATATTGGCTTTTAAGCCCAGAAAAACGGTGCTTCATTTAAATTAAAGAGACAACAACGACAATTTGCAATTGCTAATGGCCTGGAACAGTTAATCAACTCTCCGAACAGGATTTGTGAACAAACAAGAACGGCTATTGATCTGGTATTTGTGAATAACACCCACCGCGTTGTTGAGAGTGGTGTTATACATTCCGCAATCAGCGATCACTCTTTTGTGTACTGCACTATGAAATCCCCAAACGCCTACCTAAGACAATTGAATACCGTTCGTATCGGAAGTACGATAAGAGTTCTTTTATTAAGGTCCTAAAAGAAACTGATTGGAATATGGTTGATTTAAATGGTGATGTAGATCCTGCTGTGGAAATGTGGAACACTCTGTTTACTGATGTTGCGAACAGACACGCGCCGATCAAGAAGACCCGTATTAAAGGAGCAAAAACACCTTCGATGACTTCGGACTTCGAGACCGGGATTTTCATCATGCAAAGGCGATAAAAACGAACTCAAAATACCACTAGGAAATGTTTGAAAAGATGAAGAACTTTGTGAACAAAGAAGTGAAGAAATGCAAGGCTGAATACTATTCAGATTTAATCAACAAGAATAAAGGAAATCCCAGCGAGTTGTGGAAAATCTTCAATGAGATCACGTTAAAGAAGTCTAATTAGACTATAACCTCAATTGAGGCGGACGATGTTTTATACACGGAAAGCAATGAAATAGCTCAGGCTCTAAATACGCACTTCTCTCGTATCGGAACAAAGCTAGCCGCCAAAATTAAGAAAAAACTCCGGCTTATAGCCAGCAATTCCAGAAAGTTTTTGCCACCTGCCTTTTCGCGATGGAACGGCAATAATAAATCGTTTTCCTTTTGTAGTATCACGGAATCGTTTGTTCTCAAGCAACTGAAAACCTTAAAAACTAACAAAGCTATAGGACTGGATCGTATTAGTGCACGATTATTGAAGAACTCAGCTGAATGCATGGCACCTATTCTGACCACAGCCTTTTTAACCGGTCACTTGAGGGAAGCACTTTTCCATCGATTTGGAAATGGCGGCGATCGTACTGATTGTAACAATTACAGGCCAATTACAGTACTCCCAACCATTAGAATGATCCTAGAGCGGGCTGTGCACCAACAGCTGTACGAGTTTTTATCAGCGAATGAATTACTTACTCCAAATCAATTTGGTTTCCGCCCTTAACTTTCAACCGTAACTGCCCTTGCTCATTTTACAGACAACATACTACAGAGTCTTGATAAAGGTGGCTTCACTGGAGCAGTTTTCTTTCGAGGCTTTCGACACAGTGGACCATGTGATTCTTGTCGAAAAGCTCAAGACAATTGGAGCTAGTTCTCAAGCTAGTTCTCAAGTTGTGAAGTGGTTTGCCTCATACCTTGAAAGTTGGTATCAAGTCACATCTGTTGAAAACTGCCAGTCGACTCAACAAAAGGTTCCTGTTGGAGTACCCCAAGGAAGCATCCTTGGGCCTCTTCTTTTTCTAATATACATTAACGACCTTCTCAGCTGTTTAGAGCACTGCCAGGTAGTCATGTACGCAGACGACACAGTGGTTTACTTCAGCGCAAATTGCTGTCAAAATATTGAATACAACCTGAATGCCGACCTTGCCAATCTTGCCGAACGGTTTAACAACAACTATCTGACCTTAAATACATCGAAATCGAAATTCGTATTGTTTGGAGGTGATAGAAGGTTGCAAACCTGCCAAGGTATTGAGCTTGTCATTGATCACGAAAACCTTGAGAGGGAAGATTCAATCAAGTATCCAGGTGTTGTCATTCATAAGAATCTGACTTGGAATGAGCATGTCGAATCATTGATTGCGAAAGTAAATCAAAGAATTGGCTTGTTAAATCCCATCAAACATCTATTGCCTTTGGATGCGCGAGTCGCATTATACAATGCTTTAATAAGACCTCTCTTCGACTTTGCTGATACCATCTGGAGAGACAGAGATAATATTACATTAATGCATGATTTACAGGTCTTGCAAAATAAAGCAGCCAAAGTTATCCTTGATTTGCCCAACTATGCTTCATCTACCGACGCTCTCAAAACACTCGGATGGTCTACCTTATTTCACCACTTTTAAGTACATCCACGGACTTGTAGATCAAAATTTTAATGTTTTGAGAAACTCAGACATCCATAGTTATAACTCTTGAAGAAGGAACGATTGCCGTCTTCCTCTCGCTAAAAGGAATTACGGAAAGCAGAGAGTTTTTTATCAGTGCGCTAAGGAATGGAACATTTTAGACGCATCTTTTAAAGAATTAACTCTCTTCCTTTTTTAAACAGAACATTAAAAGCTATATATTTAAGATATTTTATAGCTTTTGATATTTTAATCTGTCTGACATTTTAACATTTTTAACCTGTTGCTTGTATAATTTAGGTTTTTAGTTCTTAACTTTTTACTTATTGTTACTATTACGCATTCATTTATCTAAGATCATTTATTTTTTCTATTGTTTTACAGGGCTTCACTGAATACCACTCTTTGTGAAGTGAGCTCCCTGTATAAAGATTGTTATTGTTATTATTATTATTATTATTATTATTATTACATCATCCCATGCCAACCAGAGAACCAATTTCCTGATAATTTGTTTCCATACCAACCCTGTCGCTTACCTGTAATGACAGTTCTGACTTGCTGTTATTAATTTAATTTTGTAGAGCCACCAAGCATCACCAACATCTCCGGGAATCAAACGGTTATTGTTGGCAAAGATGTAACAACCCTGAATTTGTACTGTATAGCTGTTGGTAAACCTCCGCCAAATGTCATCTGGATAAAAGTATCTGATAATAGAAATGTCACATTTCCTTTGAACATCAGTGGAGAAGGGGATGAAGGGACCTACCGGTGTACTGCTGATAATGGGGTTGGAAATTCAGTCACTAGAGATATCTTCATTACTGTTCTGGGTAAGTTTAATTTGTTTTTCGAGTCTCTTGCGTTCAGCTTTGTCTGTGGTGTCACTAATAAATAGTGTGTCATATTGTGTGACACAGAAGTCACGGGATGGAGTACATATCAATGAATTATTAAAAGCAAAATTTGTTTTTGCTTTGGTTTTGCATTGGAGTTTAGTCGTTCACTGGTTAGATCCATCCTTACGTCCAGAATTTCATGCAATGGGGAAAATGGGAAAAAATGCGGAAAAACCCCCTGAGTGATGGCGATTCAAATTAGATGCCAAAATTGGCCCCTTGGAGAGTGGCGATTTTGGCGAAAGAGAGTGGCGATTTTGGCGAAAATGGCAAATTTGGCAAAAATGGCGAATTTGGCACAATTGGCGATAAATCGCCAGAGGGCTGGCAATATCCAGAATGTGGCAAATATTCAAACGGGATGCCAAAAGTGGCTCCTTGGAGAGGTCACTTGTTAACGACATATTAAATGTTTGCAGTATTTTTTTTGCGGGAACATTTTTTTTGATGTAGAAGCCGCAAAAATTTCGTGCCACATGCTATGTCTTTCATATTTTTCCCCAGTTACCTTTAGTGCAAATGTTGGGAATCGAAAAGTTAATAAAATCCTTGTAAATATTGAATTGGAAGACAAAGCCATCCTAGAACAATACTATCATACTACCAATAAGGTGACCATAACAATTGACAACTTACACTTTCCAGATTAATCTCTATCAGAAAACGGATAACATTTATTTAAGCCTTCTTGTTGGTTTACCGCAAAAATTCAATAATCAATCTTCGAGTATCTTTTCTGGAATGAATACCACTTTCCTAACCCTTCCTTCAGAATTCAGACTTTCTAAGCGCCCTTACTGCTAGGCTCGGTAGGTACGTGGTGTAAGCATCATATAGTGGTTCCCCGTTTTCCGAGGTATGTCTGTCTCCAGCTACCTGTGTTCGATATCTTAAACCAACGACTCCTCAAAAATTTCATGTCTTTAAATACGCGTAACAGTTGAATCTCAAGTTGGCTTTTCTTTTTTTTACCAAATAACCGCACAGCAGAACACGTCTTTCCTTTACGTTCATAATCCCAAGGAAAAGATTTATGCATCCTTTGTCTGCACTTCAAAAAACGTTTCACTACGTCACCCAGCTCCTGCACCTGTGTACGGTTATATAGGGTTATGTAAGGGTTAGGTATGGCTGTGTATGCCTATGTATGGCTATGTAGGGCTATGTATGGCTGTGTATGGCTATATATGGCTGTGTATGGCTATGTATCGCTATGTAGGGCTGTGTATGGCCATGTATGGCTATGTATGGCTATGTAGGGCTATGTACGGTTATGTAGAAGTATGTAGGGCTATATATGGCTATGTAGGGTTATGTAGGGCTAAGCAGTGCTATGTACGGCTATGTAAGGCTATGAAGGGCAGTGTATGTGTGTGTATGGCTGTGTATGGCTATGTAGGGTTATGCAGGGCTGTGTGTGTGTATGGCTGTGTATGGCTATGTAGGGTTATGTAGGGCTGGTATGGCTGTGTATG
>BOPM01000166.1:99856-122356 GCA_022179025.1 Porites australiensis | reverse complement strand
TTCTTTATTTCACCTGAATACTCGCAGCCTTAAAAAACACTTTGTTGACCTGCAAGGATACCTATCTACCTTAAATACCTCTTTTTGATTGAGCCTTTGACCTCTCAGAGGCCTGGCTTGACACCACTTCCAATTATTTATATAATATTTCTGGTTAATGACTAGTAAAATGCAAATTTATGTATTTTTTATTACGTCTACTTTTGTCACGAAACAGAACAGTTCTAATTCATTCAACTCTGTTAAATTAATATGTTGCTTATTTAGCTTATTAATGTTTAAATATTATTATAGACTGCAAAACAGTCCGTATTTTTGCGTATTCAAATTGCGAGCACTCAAACAAAAGGTCTGGAACGAGGCTGAAAACAGAGAGCGGGACTAGGGAGAGACGCTAACTTTTTGCATACGTTATATTCGTTCGAATTACCCGCTTCTCTCAGCAACGGGCAATTTCCATTGGCTAAATTTCGATGCAAGCTGTCACCAAACTGTCAAGTAATGTTTTCAACAAGTCATTCGCGATATTCCGTAACTTGCTGAATTGCTATAGCTTTCACTGTAAAATGACCAATGTTGATCCGCGGGATTTCCTCGCAGGAACTGGAATTTGTTTTAAAATCGGAGCAGAGGGAAGCTTTGGAGTTGCTGCTCAGGGGAAAGGATGTTTCCTGTGTTCTACCAACAGGATTTGACAAGAGCCTTATTTATCTGATGTTTGTTCATGTAAACTGTTCTTCAAGTTCCGTGCAACGGCCGACCGTCATTGTTGTCTCGCCTGGGTAAAAAGGGGGATCGGTAGGAAACACACGACTTTTACCTCATGCAAAAATGCTGCTTGTTCAAATGAATTGTTTTCTCTGTGGAGTAGATTTTGATTTGGAGGAAAACGTTTTGACTGAGCAAATGTGAATTTTGGCCGCTCATTAAATATAATTTTATACTGAGAGGTCGTGACACGCATATTGATTTTTGGCCTCTTTAGAAATGTAAAGCTCTTCATTGCGGCTGATTAAGGGTTTTAGGTTGTTTTATTTCTCCAAAGTGCCTCCTGGATTTGAATAATTTTAAGCGATTTTCTTTGTGTCCGTGTGACTTTTTCCTGCAATGTCACGCTGGGCCCAGCTCGTTAGCGCTTTTAGCAGGATTTTAAATTCTCACAGATAGTGATTTACAGAGCTAAATCACCAAGAAGTGGATTGGAATGAGGGGATCTACTCATTCTTTTCAATCGCAATAATTGTTCATCGTCAGTTGGCGTGTTCACTTCTTCTCTAATTGGCGAAAGCATCGCCGTGCAGTTTCCAACCTTTGTTCCGCACGAAGAGCAACCTCTTGTGGAGAAAGACTCTCCTTCCTCGAGGACAACGAAAAGTTCGTTTTTCAGTACGTCGGCCCACTTTGGTAACGTTTATCCTTTTCTGGTAGGCGCCACAAACACATTTTCCGAGCTTATCCATCCACTCGTAAAATTGCCGAACTGTGTTTTGAAACAATAGCCGCACATTCTACAATTTATCCGAAGCGCTCGGCTCTTTCGGCTTTCTCCCTCTTCGAGGAGCAGGCATAGGCTTTGTTGTCGTACTGCCACTTCCACTCATTTTTGATCCTCTACTATATACACTACATGTCACAGAGAAGCAATGCTACAAACTGCTTTAGAATTACTGGATTACAACGTACGTCAAGGTTCGAAGCCAAGTGCAGACAATAACACGCCCTATTCTCCCACGAAATCAATCACCGAGTGTATCAAATTCACAAAGAGGGCGGAGTTGTGAACAGATTTTTGACAGCTCGACGACATTTTTCAACCCCCTGGTCCGAACAAACTCATCGTATCGAAAGAGCGGACAGACGAATTTTTTTCTCTCACCTCACACGCCCTAGGGCGTGTCAGGCTCGCGCGCTTCGCGTGCGTAAGACTCTTACGCCACCCTTTACCGATTTCTTTACTGATTTTGAGAAAGAAGTCTAATATTATTACTACTTATGTTAAACAAATGACTAGTAGAATGTAACATTATGATAGCACATTTTGCCTTGTTCTTGACCTTGACCTAAACCATAGAAGCCTCTGGCTTCGGCACTCTGAACTGTATTTTATTGTAATTATGTGCTTTGTAAGAACTAAGATAATTACGTTGATTAAAGATTAAAGATTTAAGATAACGGACTGACATGAAACATGGAACATTATAAAGATGTAAGTTTAGATAACAGAGCTTGGAAATGGAGCTTGAAATGTGAGTCATTTCGGAGATCATTTCGTGTCGCGGGTGAAAAAATTTGGGGATCATTTGGGGTCGTGTTTAAGTCGATTTTGGGATCATTTGGGGTCGGAGATCATGTGGGGTCGGTGATCATTTCGGGTCACGTAAACTACTCGTTTATCTTCAAAACTGACTGCAGATGAACAGTAATAAATATTCTCGCGAGGCTGAATATGCGTTATCATACAATTTTTTTAACTCATTAATTTTAGTTCTTCTCATGATTTTGGAGCACACAGACAACGTGTGGGTTCCGGATCAGAACTCATCTATAGACGAATGTAACTGAGACACGTTTGATCAGCCTTTTGACTGTTTTGACTGTCGTGTAAAATTATTTTCTGACGGGCTAAGTTCTTCTCTTTGGCCGCGTGGGTTGACCTATACTTTATTATTATATACATTTATCTTTCGAAATTTTTTCCACTAGGAGTTAATTATTACTTAAACTGTCAATCTGGTTTAAAGCAAACAAGCTTTCTCTAAATCTTAAAAAGACTAAATTTATGGTCTTTAAACCAAGACAAAAGCGTTCAATTTGTAATATTCAAATAAGTATGGATAATCAAAATATTATGAAAGTAAAGGAGACAAATTTTCTAGGAGTAATTTTGCATGAAAAACTAAATTGGAAGCCGGAAATATCACACCTTGCAAATAAAGTTGCGAAGCAATCGGTATAATATCCAGATGCAGCTTTTATCTTCTTAAACCGTCTCTAAGTATGCTCTTCTGTTCCTTAATTTATCCTTATTTTTACTACTGCAATATAGTTTGGGCTTCAACCTGCAAAAGCGCATTATTAAGTTATTATTAGAATTATTAATAAATCACATTTCAATGCTCATACAGACCCCATCTTTAAGGACCTCGGTATACTAAAATTTGATGATATCCATTTGCTTCAACTGGGCCAATTTATGTATTCTTGCAAAAATTCATTGTTACCTCCAAGGTTTAATAACAATTTCTCCCAAAGCAATCAATTCCAATCTTACATTATTAACACAAATTCCCAGGCTACCGTCTACCGTATTGTCGCACAAACACTAAGAAGTTCTCGCCCTTTTTTCAAAAACCTAAGTTTTTTAATTCACTTGACAACGAGGTCATCAACTCTCAATCCCTTTCCTCTTTTAAGAAAAAAAATGAAGATTAAATTATTGAGTAAATATGAAAACACTTCATAAATCTTGCCATCTTCGACTTTTCCCCCCGTCTTTTCTTTAATTAATGTTAAACAGCTCTAACCCGTAATTCGAGGAGGCCTAACCTGTCATAAGCTCCTCTAGTTTCTGTTAGGTCTCTTCGCCACTTCTTTTTTCTCTCTCTTTTCCTTTATTTTTTGCAATTATTGTGTGGCAAATAAAATAAAATAAAAATAAGATAAAATAAAAAATAAATATTTTAACACTTCAACCCGAAAAAAAAATGGGCGGAATTTTTCCCCTTTTTCAATTTTAACAGAACACATTTTTTTTAACAAACACCGTATCTTACAAAGTACAACTGAACATGTTTTTCTCTAACGTACGCATGCTCACTGATCCGTCTTCAATCTATCCAGAACGAGCTTTATTTAACTTCCTTGGACTGGGGGTCTCCAAAGCCTCCCTTTATAGCTGAATTTTTACATTGTAATATACTCATAAAAAAATACTCGTCATTTTGCATTATGTCTGATTTTCTTCTATCCAAGATGATCTCGTCACCTTAGACATGGGACGAGGGGGAAACATGTTAACATGTTAACGCTATACGTCATTAAGTAGCCATCCCGCGGTATAGGGTCGCGCCGGTGCGAGCTTTATCATGTAAACACCCCCTAACTAACTTATGGACACTGTGGGGTTAACTTTTGCAAAATAATAGTTGCAGTGCCCCCTGGAATTGCTAATGTGAGTAATGATCAAGTAGCTTGTGAAGGCTCCTTGGTGACTTTGAGTTGTAATGCAACTGGTAAACCAACACCAAACATATCCTGGACGAAAGTGGAAGATAATGGTACAGACAGTGCCTCTCTACTTCCAGCGATGGATGGAAAATATGTCATGAGTAATATCCAGAGAAGTGCAAGTGGAACATACCGCTGTACAGCTGACAATGGAGTAGGTGCCCCTGTCAATCGCACAGTGAGAGTGAAAGTGGAATGTGAGTCACGTACTTTTTATGTTGTTAGGCGTAAAGTAGTCTGGAAAAAAACACCGGTCACGCCGGTACTGAAATCAGTTAAAAAGAGAGAGTCAGAAAATATGATAAAAATTTTAAGGCATTTTGCACAACCGTGGTATACTGGGATACTATATCGATATCTTGGGTCGATTCCATTGATATAAAATATAAAAATTCCTGTTTTTTGTAAATCTTTTCTTTCTCCTAAGAAATATCCTAATGATCTGGATTTCTGATCTGATGCTGGATTTTAATAAAGAAACGCACTCTTAGAGTTCGCTTTTTTGGAGCGAGTTAAAAAATATGTTGTCCAGCTTTTGTGAGGATAAAACCACAGAAACTCAAAGAACATCAACAAACAACTTCTCAAGTAATTCCGGATAGATAAATATCTTGGAATGAATGTACGCGAAGTTTAAAATTGAAGTTTTAAATAATTCAGGATTAAATTTAGGCATTTAAAATCATGGTGTTTTCCCTCATAATTTTTTATTGAAGTGCAATGGATGGTCATTCCAAGCGTAAAGTGTTAGAAATATTTTAATATGAATGAGAAAAATGCCATCGCTCGATTTCTTTTTTTAAACCGGCAACCCATTGGTCAATAATTTGCGATTTGTAGGAAACTGGTCATGTGACACATCACGTGAGAGATTAACACAATATTTATACTTTAAAATGTTAAGGACGATAAGTTCTCAGTTATGTGTGCCAAATTTTGATTTAGCGTCATCATTTAGGCCGAAGTTATAGCCAATCATTTTCCGCAAGAAAGGCCTTTAACTATACTTGAGCGATTCAAAACTAAATAATTCTGTCGAGTCCCCTTATAAGAATATGTCTTTATTTACTCAAGGGGTTAAATTGTACCTTGTCATACTTTGTCAGGTCGGTGGTTGTCGAAAAATTACAAGACTATATCGATAAACTTTACTTTTCCACACTGCATGATATTCCCACACATATTATAACATCTAATAGAGATCACAGCTTAAAGAAGTGAAGGTAATTCCACGATCTAATTTTCTTGACCGTTCGCGATCTTTTATAGAAGACCACAAAAACACCCCAGTAGCTATAGTTTCAGTGTAGTTTCTCGAAAGCCGGAAAGGGAAAAGCCTACACAATGTGTACCGTTTATACAGTGTATAACTTTGTAGATACTGCCGTTTATTTCATCTGAAGCGATCTGTGGCTAAGAATGCGTGAATCAACGCTAAATAACCGCTGTATTTCTTTACCTTCGGTTCGGCTGTCGCTCTTTGCCTCAGAAGTGGTATTTTGACCGATTTTGACTATAGAGTTTGAGATCGCTGTGTCCTCTAATAGAAGGACCTCAAGAGCGCGGTAACAGCGAACTCAAAATGTTTCAAAATCATATGGCATCTACATTCACCTCTTCGTTCTTATTCTACTTATAGATTCTCCTGTTGTTGAAAGAATTATTAACTCGTCGAATTCAGTTATTGAAGGTGAATCTTTTAACATGACTTGCGTGGCATCTGGTGACCCTGAGCCAAATGTTTATTGGATCAATGTGAACGATGGTGCGTTCTTAAAAGGAAGCGTCCTGAACTTCACCAACATCACCAGACATGATATTGGACAATACAGATGCCTGGCAGAAAATGGCTGTGGGAGAGACAGCAGTGTTCATTCAGTTGAAGTGTTCTGTAAGTATGAACCTACACCGTGGCTTTTTCTTTTTTATCGACATGAAACTACCGATGTTTTTTTTTTTTTTTAATTACCGTATGGTATTGATTATATACACTAATAAATGAGCGTACCAATGTACAGTCAACTCTCTGGTAAAGGACACTACTAGTGAGATGGACACCTTGATATAACAGACACCTACATGTAGAGTGGGTTCTTGGCTTTCTTTACTCTCAATAAGACGGATATCACTCTAGTACCGGTCCCAATAACTCTCTTAGAAAGAGAGCTATGTCGAAAATATACATGAAAAATTAGTAATGTAATCCTTCTACTATTCCTTTATTTAAAAGTGATTTGAAAGTAATGAACATAATCCTGGAAAAAAAGGAAAGAGCATCCTTGGAGACTCAGGGGCGGTCAGTCGGGTCGGGATAGACGGCCCAATTAGAGCCCAATCAGAGAAAAGCATTTAATAATATAATAATAATAATAATAATGATGGTTTATTCAACCTTTTTGCAGCATAAACTGAATTACAAGGCGGGTCATTAATTACGTACAAATACTTCGAAATTATGACTCGTAAATATAACTGTTAATGTTAAGACATAGCAAATTTCGCTATTTTAAACGTGATTCTGGCATTTGATGGTGCAAAAATTTCCAAATCTGTTAGTTCTTGAGGAGGCAGGCACAGAAACAGATTCTCCTATTCTAAGGGCGTACGGTCTTGTGTGTGCAACTCGCGGCATTAAGTTTCGTAGCAGGTCGGAAGAAGAGTAACATCGCTTGAGAAATGTTATGCACACATCCACCCTCCTCTGGCGTAGCAAAATTAAAGCCTGATTTCTTGAGCGCGTCCTCATAGCACAGAGAAGGAAAAACAATTTTGAGCGCCTTCTTTTGTGTTGATTCAATTTGATCACTTATAAGTATTGCGTGAGGCCAGCCCTAGCAGGACTCTCATACTCTTAAACAGACCTGATGATTTGAATTATTCGGGAAAAGAATTGGGAGGAACAGCCGTAATTAAATACGCACAAATGCTTAAGAAAAGGCCAAGAGTAGGCAATAACCTGAGACATCCACTGGCAGCTACTGTTGGCAATCGGGGAGGAGGTTGGGGAGTTCTTTACGTACCATTCCCATTGATGTGTAAGGATGAAGGAGACATCGCCCAGTGACGTTATCACCTGAACTGATCAGAAGGATCGAGAAGACCGAAGCTGATCGATTTGTTTTGGATTTCCTAAAGAATTACTTTTTTGAGCTGCTCAAAAATAGCTGAGGTATTTTGATGGTATTATATTTCAACTTCTATATAACAGATTTCAGGAAAGAAATAAGTCATACTTTGACTGATTCGTTCAGTTTCGGGTTAGAAAAAATATCGTCGGCCTTTCATATATTATGTAGGCCAGGGTAATGTCCTCGTACACTTATTCGTTTTAACATACGGTGCCTCATGACCCTCTACCCAGCTACGGGGACATCCCGCCACTCACCATCTTTGAAAAGTATTCTTGCGGAATGATACTTAATGGCAAAATACTTTAAATTTCTCCTTGTTACAAACGAACCACCTGTCTACTTACCAAGAAGGGATCCTTGTGAGATATCGCACAGTAGAAGAAAGATACACTGTGTTGTGAGCAGAAGCACGTTTTTGGCCGTGCATGTGGGATTTCATGCAATTAACATCCTTACGCTGCATTAGGTTAAACGTCACAGACAGAAATCAAGGATCACTGAACTCTCTTCTCACTGCTTCGTTATTATAGCAAGTTTGATCAACCAACCGCTGGTCAAGAGTTTTGTGTTTGCTCATTTCTTTGCGTACCTTTTTCTTCGCCGAAAACTAAAACAGCTGAGGAAAGTTTGATATTTGACTCATAAGTGTGATCGTTGTAATATTATTTATTACTTTCCAAGTCTATCTGCCACTAAGATTTAATGCAACGAACAAAAACCATCCTTGTCTTTATTTTTGGTGGAATTCATTTTTGGTTTGATAATATAGTTTCGTAATGCTTCTTACAAAACGTGGCCACAAAACCTAAGCCTTTCCTGCATAGCGATGAACTTTCCTCTTCCCGGCGGGCGACTGTTTCCAAGTTGCGACTCATGTCATGTCATCTCATGCTGGGGTTTTGGCTTTCGCTTTGTATAATGTATGATTTTGCCTTAGCATTAATTGTTGTAAGCTAGCTCATTCTCTGTCGCTGTAGACAGTCTACTGTCACCTTTGGCTAATATTGTCGTACAATGTTAGCGTTTCTTTTTACAGTGTATATTTTGACTTTTTACACTTGCTATTTTTAATAACCTGGCGAGATAACTATTACGTTAATTGTCAATATCTGATTTATCTCGTCTTTTAACTTTTTGAAAAAATGTTTCGCATTTCTGAATTGTTTGAATAACCTTTATAGTGGAACACATCAGTGCATAGCTAGTAAATATAATTTCATCTTAGATGTTTTATGCATTTTGCGATCGGCTTGAGCACCCTGGTTTGAGATTTGTGTTGAATAATTTTTGCCATGTGCTCAGCCGATTTCAGTTTCGTAAACGGATCCCCCAGCCAAGTTTGTATTACGCGAATTGCTTTTAAGAATGAATTTATGGCTTTTTACAAAAAAATTTTTAAGAAATAATTTCTGTCTGTTTTTGTGTGTTCTTTCATTGATAACATTAGCTCAAAACACCGTCTTGAGACTAGAGCATCCAAGTTGAATCTAATGCTTCTCACATCAGTACACGCATCACTTCTGCGATTGTCGGCGAATTCTATAGGATTTTTACTTTTAAGTTCAGTGTTTGGGCACTTTTAGATACGCACCTATTGAATTTTACCTGAAAGTATGTTTTTTGCGCTCTAAGTATACTACACAGAGGGTCACTAAAGTATCGTTTTTAATACTTTGAAAATTCGCGCGGTCGTCTAAATAGGTTAAGGCAGGGGGCGGGGGGGAAGCTACTTCCCGTACATTCTCTTAAATCAAATCCAAACGATGTTCTTACAACTTGCAATGCGATCAGCAAGGGTCTTGCCAGCGGATTTGTCTCCCGATCATACGCATTACGTCAAAAACCATAGATCAACGGTCTTGAGAATAAACAAAAACATGGCGGTCGAAGGCGGGACTGTTTCTCACTATTATATTTTGGTAATTGGCAAATTTATTGATTTTATGTCGCTTTTCAGACATAGTGTGTGGTTATCTTTTTCTGTTAAACAATTTCCCTCTGCAGAGTTTGGAATATGCAACATATAGCTTAGGCTCGATTACCAGCCGCTGTTCGGGAAAATGAGCCCACACTCATCCCCCGAAAGAGCCGCTGGACGCGTGCGATTTCCTTTGTTGGTTTAAGCCAATCATGTTACCGCCTGCAGATTTTCGTCTGGCAAAGATTGTCGCAAGAATTATCACATCAAAACAGAAAGTCCTTCCTTCCCTGCTTCCTTGATCCATCGCATGGCGAGGCGATTTCGACGGTGCGGAGACATTAGGCAAAATTCTAGAGTCCGAAGGAACACAACGTTTTGTTCGATTGTTTGTTGTGAGTGATTGTGGTTGGAGAGATTTTGCATCTTTAAGGATCTTTTCAAGGCGCTTTGGGTCTCGATAACTGCGTTCGTTATAGATTTAACCGTCCACGTTTATATTTGACAGAGGAACATTCAATACGCTGGAACTTCTGTATGGTAAATCAGAAACTTTTCCATTTAATGTGGTCCGCTTCCGAGAATCAGTCCGTTCGGACCCACAGAAGACGCAACCAATATTCGAAGATCAAAGAAAATTAATTACATCTCACCGTGTACAGAAATGTACCGAAGGATCTTTTTCAAAATGTAGGGAAATGTACCGAAAAAACTATTTCGAAAGTCATTTGGGTGGGTAAGGGAACGCTTGATGTAATTTTGAGCCAAATAAATAAGAAAATTGGAGACCGGTTTCACAGCTTCCAGTGATATCGGAGACGCCTAAATTATCAATTTTCCAATTACGTCACAGACAAGGTCAATGGGTCACGCGTCCAGCCGTCTCTCTTCGGGGAGGATCAAAGACCGGACCCGGAAGACGGCGGAAATCGAGCCTACATATAGCTCCGTATAGCTGATAAGAACCGCTAAAGAGTTGAGCTATCAAGCAGTATAGTTTCAGTTATAACGATGTGTAATCTTATAAAAGCGTTTGATACGCACGACATTTTTAAGCACTCCTGCAAGCGATGTTCATGAACGATGAAAACAAACGCCACGGACAAGCGATTAAAATTGCAAGAGAGACTACTAACAATCAATAAAAGAAATATAATTCGGTGAACCATTTACAGAGACAACAATTTTCATTTACGAAGACAAGTATTAAAGTGTCCCAAAAAATACTGAGTCTTTAAGCTTAAAGCTTAAACTTAAGTTTATTTTGTTTCACTTTTAGCCGGCCTCCCAGTGTTTGCTTTTTTCAAAGATGAACTCCTTGAAGCAACAAAATCGCTCAAAGTTTTCTTTCTACAGCCAAATTTATAACTAAATATTCTTCGGAACGTTTTCTTTCTGTTTGCCGTGAGAAAATATATCTGAAGGCCTTTTAAAGTTCTGTAAGCTTATTGACTCAAATCTTACAAACGTGCAAAAACTTGCCGCATGAACTGTGCTCGACGTCATGAAATTAGATATAATAAAAACAAAAATCAAATACAATAATTACTCAGGCTTACCATTCAGTTCCTGAAAGATATCAAGGAAGGCCACAGTTGCTTGAGACTTTTAACCCCTCTGACGCATTAAGCAAGGTGAAAAACGAAAACGATGCCATCCGAAATCGGATTACCCAATATTGACAAACGACGCATTTCTCAACCAAAAGCCCAATAAACAAACCAGCCATGGATAACAAAAGACTTTTGATAGCAGCTGTATTTCATTTTGTACATCCAGTGGAAAAAGACAGTTAAAAACATCACAAGTTGACGCAAAACTCTGTCAGCTTCAGCTGTCAAAGTAAACAACTTTCAAGATGCTGTATAAATTTTCTGCATGAACTCACCTGTCAAGTTTTGACCAATCGGAGTACAAAAATTGGACGTAGAGCGTGACCAACGCGTGACCATGGTAAGAAAAGGTCTTCCCCGCCTGCATTTTTTAAAAAACTGGCTGAATCTTCGCGTCCGAGGTCAGTTTGAAATCAAAATCTTGATAGTGCGGGACCATAGTGATATAAACACAACATATTTCATATGAATCATTGAATAGACTTGAGTCTGCGATCATTTGAAACTGGTAATTGGTCAGCAGATAACTTCAAAAAAGTACTCGACCTCAATGGGTCGACACTTGAGCCCGCACTACGGTCAGGTGATCCTGGTCAGCGGATATCCTGTTTTGACAGCTGTCAATTGATCACAACATTGACGTGCAATTAGTTTTCTCTTGGGCTCCCAAACTACGTAGCTAGAAAGTGTGAGAGTAAACATTGGTTTCCCTGTTGTGCGGACGGACGGTAGGGCGTACGGTCACTTGATTACCAAATTTTCTCGGATGGATAGATTACCACATTTCCTTAGCTATGGGGCTCCGGTAACGTGCGCGCTTTGCACGCGGGTGGAGCTCCGCTAAAACAAAAAATATGGACATCAACTATTGCAAAGATGACATCCGCTGCATCCATCATCTAATAATACGGTAATATCCCTTTTTCGTTAGGCATGTTTTGAACCATTAAGTTCGTTAATTATGATCTATGTCCCCAATCAGCACTTTCGTGCTAAATACAGTCAACTCTCGCCCTGCGGACACCCTGCTATAACAGACACCTCGATAAAACAGACAGCAGCTAAATCCCCGGCGAAAACAAATTACAGACGTTTGAGTGAAATGACCTCCCGCTATTAAGGACTCTCGCTAATGAGGACACTACCTCGAGGTCCCTACAGTGTCCGCAATAAAGGAAGTTTACTGTACATTGACACTCAAATAAAGTGCTTTTTTTTTTTTACTTTTTTCACTGTTTTGGTCTTAAGCATTTTTAAAAAAGTATTTTGGTAAATGGAGGACGCGTTTGCCGTACATTGCCGCAACAATTGTTATGTTTTATGGATATTAAACGTACTACTTACAGTCTTGGAACACGTACTTTTTCAACCTAAGCGCGAGTATGCCGATCTCTAGCCTCCCACGCAGGCGATTTTAGGAGAGCTCGATTTTCATCCCTCCCCACAAACGGCTGCTCAACCGAAGACAACATTCCTTTCCCAAGCTTAGCCAATCGGATTGTACTTTCCAAATTCTGGAAAGTTGACCTTGACCGCGGGGTAATCTGATAATTATTCGATCTGCATTAAACACTGGGAAAGCTTTCTGTTCTCTAATAAATGTGAGATTCAGAGCGGCAGACGTGACATTTAGTCAAATTTTAGAGTACTCCATGCACTGCATAACCTTAGCGAAGGAGAGAATAAAAGGAGAACGGTAACTCAAGGGTCACGTTTTAGTCGTGTTTAACCCGTCAACACTTTATTTCACAACTGTTGGTTGGTCACTTGCCACGCAAATAAAACAATGCGAAAGGAATGTTGTTTTCTGTTGAGCAGGCGTTTGTGGGGAGGGATGAAAGATGAGCTCCCTTAAAAACGCCTGAAGTAGTCTTTTTTGTTTTGTCGGTGTATGTGCCTTTTTTAATGAAATGATTGTAGCTGAAAGAATTATCTCAAATAATCTAAATCATTACTTCTGCGTAGTAACAGGCTATGATCAACGTGAAAACTAGTCATGTAGTTATTATGGTCCGGCGAGCTTAAAATGCAGTTGTTAGAATTGCGTCGAGGTAAACACAACACGGAAACAGGGTGTGATTTCCGGTGGTCGCTATGGGTGGTCGCTATAGCACGGCCTCGTGATTAGTCGAGCTGCTTTGGATTTTTGTTTTTCCAACGGATATAACTCTGGCAATGGCATGGGCTATTCTAGTGTTCCTGTGGGTGTATCCCTAACGGGTTCCTGGAGGTGAGATCGGTCACACAGAAAATGTTTCGCTGTGAGTGTTTGCACCAAAACCGCATTCCAAAGGGTATCAGACGTACTTACATTAGCATATAACACACGTTGGCATATAACACAGCTGAAGTTAATCCCAATTGAAATAGTGCGAAAACACGAAGCTTAGGGAAGTCGCTACGAGACTTAACCGATAGCCAGATACGAGGGGTGAACCTTATTTTATTTGTGTAACAACATATAACAACAACAGCAACGTACGCCTCCAAAGGGAGGGACGCAGGGAAAAAAATTACAATTTTCACGAGTAAACTGTTCAGTAAGCAAGGCAGCTGAGGGAATGAAGAATTTTACCTACAATAACCTTTTTATAGCTAGACATACGTCTAAAGCTAAGCCAATGGACGATGGCGTACAATAGTGTTGCAGGGACACACGGTGCGTACAGCGAGACATGAATAAAGGTATTTATTGACTCTAGCCATAGAAAACGAATGTTACAGACGTTGCAACATTTGACCTTGATACCGGTCTGTACCATTGTACTGTGATGATATTATACTATTGCAAGGCACGAGTTGCTCCGCTCATAACAATAACAATCCGCGGGAGCTCTCGCGAGTCACGCTCCATTAACTGCGATGTACTGTTTCACTGTAAATCTTTATTAATGTCGCCGCTCCTGTGTTAAAGTAAGAAGACTACGCAATTCCTATACGGTATTATATTAAATTCAAACGCAAAGAAAGACAACACTCCATATTGAAGTTAGAGGGGGAACACTGCTCTGCTGTCGGCGTTACGTTCGACCGTGTGACAAAAGCGTGACTAGAGCCCAACGTATCTCTCCAGTGTAGTGTACCGCGCTGGATGTGAATGTGTTTATTAGTTTTCCACTAAATGGGTTTTAAAAACTAATTACAATCAATACTAAATACATTAAAATTACTAATAGATGTTAAAATATATCACATTACTAATTAAAAACTACTGAGAAATTCCTTTAAATGTCTCTTGAAGATTGGCAAATTATCACATCCTCTTATTTCACATGGAAGAGAATTCCAGAAACTCGTTGCACGGTATAAAAATGTGCGTTGCCCAGAAGCTGACTTATAGGCTGGGATATTCAAGTTATTCTTATATCTAGTATTACGATCATGAACGCAATCACGTGTCTTAAATCTATGACAAAGGTAGCTAGGGGCTAACCCCTTAACACATTTAAATGCTAAAACTCCAAGTGTATATTTAAGAAAACTGGTCACGGGGAGCCACCTTAGCTCTCTTAATGCCGGTGTTATATGATCAAATTTCCGCTTTCCAGTGATAATTCTACAAGCAAAATTTTGAACTTTCTGCAGCTTCGAGATATTTT
This sequence comes from Porites australiensis, assembly GCA_022179025.1. NCBI lineage: Eukaryota > Metazoa > Cnidaria > Anthozoa > Scleractinia > Poritidae > Porites > Porites australiensis. The sequence continues at coordinate 107,868 of BOPM01000166.1, read as the reverse complement.
TCTTTGAAGTATTAGACCACACCGGAGAACAGTAGTATAACTTGCTAAACACTGAGGCATTTATAACCCGTTCTAATGTCCTAGCATCAAACAGATGCTTTACCCTATTAATCTGACATGAGCTACCTATGCACGAGGACACTGTTTGGGTGACATGTTCATCATAGCTTAGAGTGCTGTCCACCTGCAGGCCAAGGTCCCGAGCAGAAGGAGATGGAGTGACCCTCTTTCCAAGGAGAGTTGACATGAAAATCAGCGGGCAGCCTCCTAAGCATCTGACGTGTGCCCAACACCAGCAGCTTGGTTTTCTCTGGGTTTATGAGAAGGCTGTTGTAGCAGCATCAGCTTGCGATTTTTTCTAAGTCCTTATTGATCTGCTGAATCATATTACTAGCCTCAGCAACTGGAAACGAAAGGTATAGCTTTGAATCATCGAGATATGATTCTAGAGAACACACGTCCGGTATGGAGGGAATGTTGTTGAGGTGGATAGTAAACAAGGCGGGCCCCAAGATTGAACCCTGTGGGACTCCGTGTGAGATACCCTGCAAGCTTGAGGTCTCAGCTTCGATCCTGACACATTGCAGCCGTTCAGAAAGGTAGCTCTTGAACCAATCAGGCTATGCACGGGAAACACCTAGCGCCTGTAGTTTTGCAAGGAGGGTTACATGATCTATGCAGTCGAATGCTTTCGACAAGTCCAGAAGTACCACAAGTGTGACTTTCTTTGCATCCATAGCCTCCAGTGCTTTGTCCGTGATCATGAAGTTCAGGGTTTCATACGAATGAAGCTTCTTGTTACCACTTTGGTGTTCGCTGAGGCGCTTTTTGGTGGTCATATATGTCAATTAATATGTTAATTGATTCAGAGCAACACGCTCACAAATCTTTGACGCAGCAGGAAGCAACGAGACTGGTCGATTGTTGTTTGGTATCTCATGATCTCCATCTTTTAGAAGTGCGATGACTTCAGATATTTTCCACGCTGCAGGAAAAACTGAGGACAATAAGGATCGATTCACAATGTCCGTCAGCACAGGCAGAATGCAAGGGAGCGCATCTTTAATCACAGACATGGTGACTTTATCAAACCCCGGGGCTTTGTTAGATGAAAATGACATTTACGGCTCTACGAATCTCGTGACTTGAAACAGCGCAAAAATCAAACTTCTCCTCATCCGGAATATATGGATCGGACCGGTAGGACCAAAAACCTCACGCAACCTAAAAGCCTTATTTTCCACGGCACTATAAGCTGAAAACCTACGGCTCAGCATCATGCAACTTAATGGAACGAGTGTAGACAGCGATTTAGGCCGACACCGCCGGCAAGTGCTGGATTGTGAAACAACATTGGCATATAACAGAGCTAAAGCTAATCGCGACTGAAATAGTGCGAAAACAGGAAGCTTGGGGAAGTCGCTACGAGATTTAACCGCCACTGATATGTGCGAAGCATGTATCCCCCCAAGAGAAATAAACAAGTATTGACTAATTTGTGGTAATGCGTGCCATACGAGGTGCGGCCGACAGGAGAACGTTTTGCAAAGTATGAATGTATAATTGATAACAGTCAGAAGACCACCTTCCTTAAACTTTAATCAACCAATCTGGTAAGCCTGCCGCAGCAGCAGTAGAGGCAGCACCGATACGAAAACTATGCCCCATAAGAGAACTTTTGGGTAAACCGGCCTGACGAGCCGCGTCCCTGAGAAGGGAAACAACCGATTTCCTTGTGAGTAGACGACGGAAATGAAATGAAAAAAGGGGACCCTGGGGACGCGCAAGTAAGAAATAATTAAGCATAGCCTTGACCGCGCAAAGCGGTGAAGGCGAACACGCAATGACTAACGTGTGACCTCTGCGAAACGTGTCGGTCTTAGATGACTGAAGAAAAACTGACATCCGCTACGGGCAATCCAGTTTTGGTTCAAAAGATACACTGGACACTGACAAATAAAGCCGGGACTATACGAAGTGGTTCCTCGGCAGGTAAATTCGCTACAGCAAAGAAAAGCGAAAAAGGCGAGAGTGAAGGCCGCCCAAATCAGTGTGAAGTCCCTTTCCCCCAGCCAACGTCGTAAAATGGATCTTATTGATAACAAAACCATTGGAGTAACAGGTTGTCGAAGGATACGGCGCTGACCTTGATAGCGTAAAATGCCCCTAAGGACCTTCTTAAGCAGTAATTTGCCTAGAACTGGGGCGCCGTGCCCGCACAAAATGTGGAGGTTACGCACGGCTACCAAATACAGCTTGATGGTACTTTGAATGACCCGAATTAATTATAGCCACCACGGACTCGTTATCGCACCAAAATTGAACACGTTTCCCGGAAAAATGGGAAAAGGTCCTGCCATTCGATACTTATGCCCGTTACGTTGCTGAGTTGCATGTGAGGTAACTATTGACCCTGAATCCATTTCCCTAGCCAATACTACCCGACGCGTCAGTATATAGCTCCATTTGCGGGGAGGGGGTAACGGTAGTGTTAAGAAAAAAGGAGCGACCGTTCCAGTCAGCTAAGAAAGTTTTTCCACATCTTCAGATTTTTAAAGAACTCCCTATTAAGTCTAATGTGGTGACAGCGGCTGGGAACCCCTTTGGTTAGATTAATCATCCTCTGAATAAGGTTCTCCCTGGGACCACGGCTTTACACGCAAACTAAAGGGTGCCAATATGAGATTGCTGTTCAAATAGGCGGACAGAACGTCGCTGGGTAAAGGAATTTAGCATTTCCCGGGTGCAGTTACGTTTATCCTGCGAAATAGCTGTAGTGCTATAGCCTGTCCAGTGAAGTGCTGTACCATTCATATAATGAGACTGCTTATGATTTGCTGGCTAGTTACGAGGAAGGAAGTCTAGGAGGTGTATAGTTGCATTACTGTCATACAGACTTCAATGCGACCGTAGTTGCCCTATTACGGTGGTCTATAGCTATTTTCCTTGAAGCAGAAATATTTAGTATTACTAAACGAGTTAATTTACCTCCATAAAGAGAAACAAAAGCTAAGTTTTGAATGTGCTGTGAGTTTTTAACCAGTTCTGAATAAGCAAAGACGGGTGCATGCCTTTTACCAAGGTCCTTGTGTGTTATTGACTGGTTTTTGGTGGCGAAATGAACATTGTTCAACTACGATTTTAAAGTAGTTGAATCAAAGGCGTGCATGATTCCTTACGAAGTCAGATCGTCGATCTGGAAGGTACATTTTTATTGTAGATTCCTTCGGCTTCCCGTATTGACTCAATGCTGGAATACCCGGACGATATAATGCAGACCCACTGGTTTTGATGCGTCCCTGTCTTCGTGTGAGAGGTTGAAAAGATTTTGCATGGAAACAGAAACATGCAGTGTTTATTTTATCATTAAAAAGTGAAAAGCTCGAAAATGTTTAACCTTATTTGTTTTCATGTTTTACCGTTCAAATTGCGGCGGATTCTTAAGTCATCGTATGCCTTCATGATATTGAAACATTCTTGTGCAATTAAATTTTTGATGATGATCAAAAATACAGTAGGCTTGGTGGACTACAAGAGCTTAGGTCCGTTATTTAATAATTGTATACAGTCCTCTTCGCTCGACACGTCAAAAATGTAAATAACTTTGAACATTTGTGCGACGCGCGTGGCAGGCGGCGGTTATCAATTTTTTCCTTCGCCCTAAAAACCGGCGCTCCAACTCAGCGGAGAAAACGTTTTTTCCGCTACCGCGGCAATGCAGGACCATAGTTCCCCTTGAACGCCTCATTTTATTTCTTGTCTTTGATAAAAAAAAAAGAAAAAAAAAGAAAAAACATTTCGCTGTCGCACGTCATCACGTAATTTAAACGAAGACGACCATTAACCAGTAATACTAGAAGTATAGCAGTCATTACTGTTTCGGATGGCACATCCTAGAGATTGATCTAGGAGTCAGCAAAAGCCCTGGATTGTTTTCTTTTACTGATGCAGGTATGGCTTAATGTTTGGCACATTGCTTTATACTTTTTGGGTTAATTTATTTGTTCACTTTGCTCCTTTGTCTTTGAGATCTTCAGGCTATGTGACTTCCATCTTGGGAAAACTCTTGCTTTGAATAAACTTTATCCGTTGTAGACTGACTTTAAAGGTGTCTTCACCGTGAAGAAAAGCAAACATCGGTTTTGCAGTGCTTTTGGCCTTGCAACGCACTCACGTCCCTAACGAATATGATAGCACTTCTAATCATTTAACCAATGCATGCTGAACTAATAAATATACCAATACAGGTATCTGCTTTTTCAAGTCTTGGCTAATGGTTAACTTATAGATAACATGCTTAATGAGTTGACGTCATCAGAGCACAGATTCTGTTTGCTTCTCTTTCACCGAGTCGTCTGGTTTCAGAAAATTCTTTTGTGATTATCTGACACCTTAAAAACACTTTTACTTTTTTCTTTCTCGCTAACATTTAATCAGTTTATGTTTCTCTTTAGTTCCTCCAAAGATTGAATCTGCTCCATCAGATGAAGAAGTTGTCGAGGGAAAAAGCTTGACCTTGTTCTGTAATACAACTGGCAATCCACAACCAGACATCACATGGACTAAGCAAGGAGACGGTAGTGTTTTATCTACATCCGAGTCTCTACATCGAACAAACCTGAGCAGTGAAGATAATGGAAAAGTGTACATATGTACAGTAAATAATATTCTTGGATTTGACGAAGCGAAAGCCACAATTACTGTGGTTTGTGAGTATAAAGTGAATAACTAGAGTTTAAGAGTGTGCTCACGTTATTCCTCTCTGTTTTACTTTTCGTTGTATAACCATGTCACCACCTTTGGTTACAGTCAGTAACTTAGATTTGTATTATGTGTTTTTCAGTTGCACCGAAAGTGACATTACGACAGTGTCCCACTGTGGTTAACGAGAGTAATGATGCAACACTTTACTGTAATGCGACTGGTAATCCTGTGCCCAGTATTAAGTGGATTAGAAGAAGTACAGGGGATGACACGATTGTCTCGAACAAAAGCGCGATTATGTTCGCGGCCATTTATCGCAATGAATCAGGACTATATCAGTGCATCGCTAACAACAGTGTTGGCAACGACTTCAAGAATTGCACAGTTGATGTCCAATGTAAGTTAAACAATTATGTTCACGAAGTTGTCTGATATATTTCTGAAAATAATGATACTATTAGAAACGTTTAAATCTTTTGAATTGGCCTTCATGATCTGTTCTCCACGATAACTTTTTAAAGCAGCGACTTTATCCGCATTTGCCGGTTCTCCTTTCATCCATGAATATCACGACAATATTCTTGTTATTTTCTCAACCTGTCTTTGTCATTACTTCAAGTTGTATATATAAGTACAAGATAAAAATGAGCTGGAGGTCAGTTTAAGGGTTTCAATGGCTCGCCTTGGGCTTGTCATCGTAAACGCCCGTGAAGATTGGACGCAAATATTTTTTCGTACTTCTGGAATGAATCAATCAGTAGAGATCTGTTTCAAATGTTTAGCCTGTTCACAGATCCTCTATTTTCCCTTTCCTGTAGTTAATTCTACTGTTTAATAAGGCAACAACCCAGTTGATTGTATTGCGTTTACAAAGTTGAACAAAACTTGTCTTCTCGTTTCATGCGCCGTTTAGTGTATGAGTGTGTTTGTGTTTTTTAATAGCTGGCAAGGTATCGGACATCTTAGTAGTGATGCTTAAAGGCTGATCGTTTTATGTTTGCAAACAGATTTTATCTAATTGATGGACTTGTTTTAGGTCCAGAAACGTCAAACTTTCGCTTGAAATTTCACCGTTTCATTGAAATTGTAGATGTTTTGTATAGATTATAAAATAAGAAGGTAGTATTTGTCACATTTTCGATCGGATCCTCGCTTTAAACCATTACTATAGTGATTAAAATATTGCTAATTTTTCAGTCAACAAAAATGTGCTCTTAAGCAGGTCAATGCACACTGCGATTAAAATATACAAAGGTCTTATCGAGCCACACTTCGATTATTGAAGCGCTGTATGGGATGGCTTAACCCAACAGCTTAGTGAGAAACTTCAAAAACTTCAAAATCGTGCTATCACAGTTATCACCAAATCTAGCTATGATACTAGTTTCAGATTTCTTCTTAACTCGCTTGGTTGGGACAATTTATCGGTTAGAAGGGCTAAAGAAAAAGCTAATTTAATGTACAAGTGCACTAATAATCTCGTCTCAGCTTATCTCTGTAATTTGTTTACCCCAAGAACACCGAATTACTATTTTCGCAACGCGAAGAAAAAGAAAACCATTAGAACGGATTACCTGAAGCGTAGCTTTAGTTACAGTGGCGCCCTTCTATGGAACAATGTTCCTGAGGAAATACGTACATCAAAGTCCTTAGGTCTCTTTAAGAGAAGTTCCCATAGATGGTTTTCTGATTAGTACTCCCACACGGCAAATATGTAAAACAGATTTTGCGAATTTTTAATTAATTTTCTATGCTGGACTGATGTTTTTAACCGTGTATAAATAAAGTTATCATTAATTCACTCATTCATACTAAGTTGTGTCGTCATTGATAAATTACAATTTTTGTATCCTTTTTGTGGTATTTATAAGTGTTTTGATTTGTTCGTTTTTGTTTTCTTTTAGTTCCTCCAGAGATTGGCACCGCGCCATCAGATGAAAAAGTTGTTGAGGGAAATAGTTTGAACTTGTTTTGCAATGCAAGTGGCAATCCAAAACCACACATCACGTGGACAAAAGAAGGAGAAAGTAGTGTTCAGTCTACATCGGAGACTCTTAAACTAACAAACCTGAGCAGTAAAGATAATGGACAAGTGTACATCTGTAAAGTAAATAATAGTCTTGGATTTGACGAAGCCAACGCCACAATTACTGTGCTTTGTGAGTATATAGTGTGCTCAGGTTATGCCTCTGTTTCACTTTAAGTAATAATATATAGATTTAGCCAGGGCTAAAAGCGAAGCTCCCATTAATAAATTTATAATTTAAATCAAACAATAAACTTGTAATCCACAAATCAGTTAACTTAAGGACACATATGTGACTTTTTAGGGAAAGCCAAGGCTAAGTGATTTTAGAGTGAAAAAAAGTCTTACATCGAATTGATAACCGTCTTTCTATTATCCATGTATATATACACCCAAATAATGACAATCATCTTCGATCACATTTAAGAGCCATAATGGCTCTTGATCGCAGTTGATTAGGCCTGGAAAACGAATTCTTGGAAAACAAATCAGGACGAATTTTTTGCGTTCGACAAGTTTACTTAACAAAATCTTGCCAACAACTCTGGGTGCGTGTAAACCAACATTGCATACTTTTTATACATCACACCTGAGGTGAAACAGTAATATGAGGCGCTATTTTTATCATACAGACCTCAGACAAAATGCAGTATTTCGCAATTTTTCAAGACAAATTGCACTTATTCAATATTCAGAACCGTATGAAGCACGCGTGGGCTTTTAGCAAAACGATTAAAAAAATTTCCAAAATCACCTATACGGCCAGCCGGTTCTCACTTTTGACGAGCGCCAAATTTTCAGTGAACATTAAAAGAGTTACGCTTCAACATAATGAAGAATTTATTGTGTTTATTTTTTTATTTATTTAATGGCTGAGTTTATAAGGATGTATAATCTTAAAAAGCGTTTGATACGCGCGGCATTTTGAGTACTCCTGCAAGCGATGTTTATGAACGACTGAAGACAAACGGCAAAGCGATTTAAATTGCAAGAGACTACTAACAATCAATAAAAGAAATGTAATTCGGTGAAACATTTACAGAGACAACAATTTTCATTCACGAAGACAAGTATTAAAGCATCTCTAAATATCCTGAGTCTTAAAGCTTAAAGCTTTTAGCCGGCTTCCTGGTGTTTACTGTTTTCAAAGATGAACTCGAGGCAAGAAAATCGCTCAAAGCTTTCTTTCTACAGCCAAAATTAGAACTAAATACTCTTCGGAACGTTTTTTCTTTCTATTTGCGGAAAGAAAATATCGACGAAAGGCTTTTTAAAGCTTTGT
>BOPM01000166.1:86322-98021 GCA_022179025.1 Porites australiensis | reverse complement strand
GAGTTATGCCAGCAATATCCACTTTTTTCAGGCAGTTTCCCGAAGTGAAATGCCTAAATTGATGCTCTGTTTTAAGGAAAATGTTCTGTGCATACTTGGTAATGTTCCACAAGCCACCACGGCTTAAACTTGACACCAGTTTTTGACTCTGACACCCATGCTCTAGTTTACCAGCTTTCAAGATTGCCATTGCCTGTTGGTTCTCTGTTTTGTTATTTCTTGCATACTTTTTATGCAAGTTATGCAAGACATATCCACCAACATACTGCAGACCAGCTTGTTGTTTTTCTGACAGCACAGTTTGGGCCGAAGGTGGGTTATTGTCGGAAGAAGACTTAATGCCCTTGCAGTAGGAGAGAATAAAATCAGCTACCTTGGTTGCGAGCAGTGTTGCAGCATTACGAGACAGTCCTTTGAAAAACATTGGAGACTTCAATGGTACTTGAGCATAATAGTTGCCATAGAATTTCTCAGCATTCCCATTTTTTGAATAGCCTTCAAATAATGCCTTCATTACAGAGAATTCTTGTGTTCCTTCTTCAAGCACTGCATACTCATACTGTTTTAACTCCTCCCTTAGTTCTTCTGCAAACACTTCTCTTTGATAAATGTTCTTTAAAGCATTGCGTACAATCTCAGCTAGAATGCTTGGAGTCAAAGTCAAACGATGCTCGTTCGGATTTGGACTGTGTTTTGCAGCTCGGTGCCTTTGATATCCTCCTCTTGTTTTATACTTTTTCCCACAGTCGCTGCACACGATCTCGCTTGATTGGACCTACGAAAAAAAAAATAGTTCTATCATATTACAGTCTGCCTCCACTAAATATGATCAAATGTTAAGATTCTTGCCGTCTTTCGAAGGCATTTGTGTCGTGTCGAGTTTGTTGTCAGGTTGCAATCGCATTCTCTGTAAACGCTTCTCAACAAAGCAAACCCCAGGCAATTTTTAGCATCTAAGGCACTTCTGCCAAATAAACTAAATATAGTTTTATAAATTTTCTAGAATATAGCTTGGGAATTATCATCTGAAAACGTCGGGAAATTCTTTGTTTACTGTTGTTTGCTCGCGTGACAGTACAGTCGCGTGTGGCTCCGTAAATCCTTCGAATAGACCAAACACGTGTAAATGTTTACATATTTTGCACTTACTTCACTGGCAGCAGTTGAAAATTGTTCCTGTAGCACCTCATCTTCATCAAGGATGTCTAAAATCGCCTCAAAATCATCGCCAAACAAAAAAAGATCGTCTCCACGATCCGCCATCGTGGAAAGTTTGTTTGGGTTTGTGCACCGTCGCGGTCACGTGACAAGTACTTTCAACATCAGCGACGGCTCTTTTGTCTCGCTCTTTGAAGCTCGCCGACTTTCATAACCAGTCCCCTCTACTAACTATGTTTGGGGCCACGGTTTTTGTAAAACTCCCTGAAGAAGTCTACGTTAGTTAGACGAAACGCGTAGGAGAATAAACAAGTTTTACAGCAACAGTTCGCAGAGTGCTGCTCACTAGTTTAGTTTTAAAAATTAAAGAGCATATTAATAAGATGACCCACCTAACAGCCTATATCATCTACAAAGTGTTTTTGTCTCCATTATTGGACTATTTTGTATCTGCTGGAGTGGCGTGGTGTATACCTGGGCGGAGAAATATCTCAAATATGAAAGGCCTAAAAAGAGAGCAGCACAGGGTATGACAAGAGAATAGGATCACATGTTGGCTGGATCAAACTACGCAGCAGGTGGCAAAAACATCTCTGCCGTTTCTTTACAATTTTCTAAAGGACCTGCGATCTCAGAATTGTTTTATTGCTTAGCGATTCACCCACAATAATAAAACGGGGAATAGTGAATTTAATCACAGTGTTGTACTTCCGGCTATACGATCTGAGATGATAGGGAAAGCCATTGCGCAGCAGGGCCGGAGAAAAGTCCTACGGTGAGCTCCCGGATTCTTCAAAGGAGTACAAGGCCTCAAAAGAGAGCAGCACAGGGTATGACAAGAGAATGGCATCACATTTTGGCTGGATCAAACTACGCAGCAGGTGGCAAGAACATTATTTTACCGCAGTTCAAAGATATTTCTTGGACCATTAACAATTAATTTTGCAATTTTTTTGGCATACCTCATTTGGCCAGTATCCTCTTTGTTCTCTTCTTTATTTTTATTCATATAATGTTCATTCATCTGGACCCCTGTTGATATCAGCTCTTCTGAAGGGTGTTAATCCTGTATAAATTTTGGTAAATAAAGAAATAGATTAGAATAAACAAATGATTTAAAAAAATTATTTGATATTTACCACATGATTCACAACCCACGTATTACCTTACGCAATTTGCTACGGACCATATACAAACGCATAAATCGGAGGAAATGAAAAAACTCAAAAGGTACATGACTGGAGACTAAAGAAACTGGGAAGCTCAAGTCCTCTTCCTTAGTCCAATTGGTTGATATCGATAAAGTGCTGCATCAGCTGATACGTGGCAGCCCTAAGAATTACCAGGGAGTTTAAGCAAATCGCTACGGCGACCTCTACTACGGTGGCCGGAAGTAAAAAAGCCCCGAAATGACGCAGTGCGCATGCTTGGAAATGACCTTTCGCCGTAGCGCCAAATCCTACGACGAGAAGAGCTGTCTTCTGGTGTAGTCGCTACTACGTGAGTATAAAAGTCGACTCTTGTCTTATTTTTTACAATCACTGGTTTTGAAAGCTATCATAGATTGTTTTTCACTTTAGCAAGAATATATTCGAGGCTTCTGGTTTTCCAGTGAATACGTTTTCCTTGCGTTTTCTCAGTTTGAGATTTCGATCCTCAAGCGAGTTTGCCATGAGTTCTGCCGCGCCATGGCCGCAGAAAATCCGCCAGTACAAACAAAGGCTAGACGAAAACCGTAAGCACGACTGTTAGCAATAAAGCTAAATGTCACTTAAGGTTGTTTAAACAAGAATAGAATAGAATATCTAAAACGCTGAATTTGTTGATTTGTTGTTAAATGCGGTACACAAGAAGAAACATCACTAGCAGCTTACTCCGATCTTCATCTGTTGTTTTCTGTTTTGTGTACGAATCGCCCTCTGATGATGTTTACTATCAATATTCTTCTTGGCAAACGAAATTTTTAAATTGGCCGTTTTCTTACTTGGCGACCATTGAATTCTGTTGTTGATAAATTATAGCGAAAGCAAGTGAGCAAGAACCGAGCTTGAAATTTGGCGAGCTACGAGACGTACTCTCCCCAGGATATCGCATCCACGACCGCCGTAGTGGAGGTCGCCGTAGCGGTTTGCTTAAACTCCCTACTAACATATCAAGGACAGCAATTTTCTTTTTTTTCTTCTTCTTTTTTTTTTTTTTATGCTAGGTTTAAAAAATACAAATGGTAGTGAAGCTGTCTAAGTCCCTTGTCTGAAAAGGAAGATATCCTAATTTCTTTGGTATTTTTGCGTTTTCCATCTACTCAGAAAATTATTAGCTTAGAGAGCAGATCAGTGTTCTGTGATGACGTATAACTTCTTGTTGCAATTTTACACGTTCTAATATGCTCTAGGCCTTATAGAGTGGACAAAAATTGAAAACAAAATGAACTGATCGAAACCGCTGTCTAAACCGACAACTCCAGTAGAACCCCTGCTACTGTAACCCTCTTTATTTGTACGTTTTTAGAAGCTACAGTTGAAGCCCGATCCTCGAACAGGAGCCTGCTATTAACACTCCATTTTCGCTATATAATAAAATAATTTTAAGCAAAAGAAATACCTTGAGATAGTTTAATAGTTCTAGTCTCATTCCTAGCTCCGCTAGCTCCTATGGTTATTCCAAGCAGCCACTACTCTATCTGTGTTTTCAATATTTTCATTGATTGTAATTTCATATGAGGCGCGAGTACCAATAAAGATTGTTGTTGTTGTTGTTTCTTTTATAGCTCGTGGTGTGCTTAAAATGTATCTAAAGTGCACGTTACTAAATTTATTCTTTGATTTATTTTAATTTCATATACGAGAGATCTACTCGTTTTACATGCATTTATTTGTGCTGTTCATCCTAACGGGATACCTAGGTGAAAATAGCAAGAAGTAGTCGTTAATGTTCCCAACCCATGACCCTTTCGTTAAAAGCAAAAAACTAGACCAGAATGGTGGTGGGGAAAAAGGGTAAGGGATGAAGTAGTCTATGGACAGCAGGTCACTCACTTTTCTCTTCATACTGGTGTAATAATCCAAAATCTACAAGTGGGTGATGATCTCTCTAGGGGGTGATGATCTCCCAGGGTAATGAGAGGTGATAATCCTCTCTCGGGGTGATAATCCACCTTGGTACTGGAGAGGTGACAAGACCTCTCCAGATGTCTAATTCCTCGGTTTAAGTGGTAAGAAGAGGCAATGAGGCAAACGGTGCGGGAGATATCCATTTCTGGACATAGGTATCTTGCGTTGTCACTGGTTGAGATCAAAACCAAAACAAAGTAAATTTGGGCGAGAGCTATACTGGAAATGAGTAGAAGCTAAACAAATTTTTGATGGCGGCCGTTTGTAATGGGCTATCGGCGGCCGAAACAAGATTCAGTAATAATCACTTCACGGAAAGAAAGCATAAATAAAATAATATATTTCAAACATTCAGCGTACGAAACTTGTACACTCTTGCACTCTGGAAGAGTGGAGTGAATTCTTAATCCAGTACAAATTCATCATTTTAAGGTCGTGGTCCTCCAACCGAAGCCAAAGAAAATGTTAAACCACATCGCATCTTAGATAAATCCTGTAAGAAACAAAAATCACGAGATCTAATTAATCATGACCTCTCAAGGTGAGACCAGCCGCCAAAATAAGATTTGCTGCAGAGCATAAAAGTCGTCAGGCCCCTTTTATACCGTGTAAATTCGGATATGTATAGATCGCTTTCCGTGAGAATTTTACAAGAACGCACTCGTGACAATGCGGAGCAGGAAATCATCACATTCACGGACAAAAGAACTACATCAGAGGTCAAGTCCTGTCAAACAAAAGCACAGGAGTGACCTCCAAATGTGACACAACAGCAAAGATAAGACTGATTTGCTCAGTTAAAGTTTGGAATCCTCCACAGTGTTATCTACGGATTATAGATTTAAGAAATAATCAAAATTTGCAACGCCTTGCAACACGAACAGTTGCAAATTAAACGAAAACCATGGATCAGTTTAGAATACGATCCACGAAACGCTCACACAGTGAACTACAACCCTGGTCAAAACTCTTGGGACACTAACGCCATAGCTCGTCAAATTGAGGCATCTTCCCTCCCCCCTTCCCCCTCGGTGCAGTGTTGACGTTATGTCTTCAAGTTTTAATTCAACACAATCAACGCTGTTTGGGGGAGAGGGGGACAGCAGAAAAAGCCCCTTATAACAACATCCCCAAGCTTTTTTAAGAGGTAGAATATGAGTTAATTTAGCAAAGTGCGTCTTTGTGCCTAATGTCCTCAAGTGTCCAAGACGTTTTGACCTGGGTTGTCTGAAAATGGGTTTAAAATAAAAATACGGACTTATACTATTTTCCGTGTTCTTAAATTGTTCCTTTTTTCATATAACTGGCCAAAAGTCCATGTCTGTACTTTCTGCTTAAATTATGCGTTATTTTGGAAGGTTTTATAACTGCAACAGTAGTATACGCAAATGTGTGAGATGGTTTGTGGGTCTATTTGTGGGGAAAAGTACGAAAAAGTGTTTTCATGTTATTGACGTAGGCTTGTTTTGCTTTACAGTGAACTCCGACTTGAAAAGATAGTGCTACAATTTAGTAAAAGAAATTGATTTTAGTTGTTATTGCCTTATTTAAACTGACTAGTGTAGGACGGGACGCTCGGAATGTTCACACGATCTAATAAAAAATTCAAATGCAAACGATCGTTTTTCTTAGGGGTGCTAGCAGTTTAGTGATTTCGGTACAGTAACGACTTGCTCATCACTTTAGTTTAGAGGTAGAATCCTTGGAAAATTCAAGGCAAAGAATGGTACATGTCATAACGTATAGTCGTTGGTCATGGGTGCTATCGTTGAGACACTGACACATTTCTCAGTAACATTTGTCACTAAAGAAAAGTGATTTTCAAACGTATTATGTGATATTCGTACCGCGATCATGGCGAAAATATAGTCAGTGTGATCCCATTTCCTCTAAACGGGCATTTGTTTCGCGCTTTCCAGGAAATATGTAAAAATTTCAACATTTCTCACCTCAGAATTAACAAAAAAGGAATGAATATTAATTAATCTTTTACAGTCATTTAGATGATAAATGTTTAAAAAGCCCCATAACTTGCTCATTGTGTACAAGAAACGAACGGAAAAGAAACTTAAGACAATGATAAGTTTTACCAAGAGTGTATTTTAAAGAATAAAACTCCCTATAAGTTGCATTTCATACAAGACGGCCCATAAAACAAGTGAGAAATGATGCGAGAACTGTTCAGAGCAACTGTCACGCAATTCCTTGTTTCCTAAAAGTAACTGACAGAAGAATTCTACCGGCATCAAAGTTTCTTTAGGGCTACGAAGTTGCCCTTCAGGCAAAGTAACAACTGACAAAGTCATGGGAAATACAATAAAAAGGGAGGACTTCTGTAACAGTGCACTCTAAGTTAATATTTTGTTCGGTGACCTCTAGACACAAGTACAGTTTCAATTCTGTGAGTCACACTTCAGTGATACTGTGAGAATATCGATATCCTCTGGATAGAAAATAATCAATCATCAAACGCTCCTAAACTAATGCATTAAGCTGTTCAAATGAATCCTTTGTAAAAATTTGTGTTACAGCCTCTTCATCTAAGTAACATTTGATCTGGTTATCTAAATTTTCTATGCAAATAATAGACGCATATCAGTCTCAATATATCCTCTTGGGCCTTCTTCGCACGCTTGCTTGTCTGGGTCGTTGTCCATTAAAAAGAATCTTCTCGCGTTTGTTTTCGGCCTTGCCCGAACAAACGCTATATTAAAATGGTTTCTTATTCAACTGAGCGTAGAAATTGCCGTTCATTTTCTCATAAGGTACAGTTAGAGTTACCGCTTTTCTACAAGCGATGGCGTCAGCCAAGTTCTTAGAACCTTAATGAGTATCACCTAATAAAAACGAAAAGGCCTTCTCCCTTCTGTCGCCATATCAGTGATTTTTTTTACGTTTCGTTGTATTTGTCGACGAAGGACACGGCATCTAAATAAAAGGCCACTTGGATTCATTCTTCCAAAACAGAGGATTTTCCGCAACTGGACATTTCAGGTTTTTGCCGCGAACGCCGAATCGTACACGCAACTTGCGTTTGTTTTCATTTAGGAGCCCATTTTTCTCCGCTTGTAAATGTGCGTAACCATTTTCATTTAGATAATGTGGAAATGTTCTGTACTTGCCGTTTCAAACCTAACAACCCGATTTGTAAAACTATGTGTCACTTTAACATCACATGGTACTTGAAATATTGCATGGAAACAACCAGAATGTCTTTATATGTGAATGCAGGTTTTCTCTGTTTGGTAAACCCTTTTAAGAACTGGTTGTATTAATATTATTTAGGGGTTTTCGTGCAAAATTGTGTAAATTTAGCAGTTTAACTGACTGCTTACTCTATTCTTTCTCTTTGTAGATCCTCCTAAAATTATCAAGCCTGCATCTTTAGCAATTGAAGCAGATCGTTCCAAGACCGTTACTGTGGAATGCGTTGCTGAAGCAAACCCATCTCCATCGTATGTGTGGACAAACGCATCTGGTGGAATTGAAACCCATGGGAGGTTTCTGAGTGTTCAAAACGTAGACGAACTTGATGACAGAAACTACACATACACCTGTACAGCAACAAATATCCTGGGATCTGATAAACACAGTGTCTTGATAAAGTTTACAAGTAGGTTTCATCAGTATTTTAACATATTAATTGAAAAGAAAGAAAGAAATAAAGAAAGGAAGGAAGGCCTGATATAATTATTCTGTTGCACTTTCAATATCTCGTGTTTATGATCCTGGACCACCTTCTTCTCAACTGTTAAGAAAAGTGTGATAGTACACATCTCTCCTCGGAGGAAAATGATAACTTCATAATAAGGCGTTACTTCATAATAGCTTTGTTGACAGCGCTTCTGGGATTTGTTGAGTGCATTTTCACGAGTTTCCGCTTCATTTGTCGCAAATATTTCGTATTTCGAATCTGTGGCGAAACGAGACGGCAAAACAAGATATTCCGAATTACGAAAGCACATTGAAATAGCGCAAAAAGTGGTATCAACTGATTTCTTTAATACTACTTTTTGATAGTCGACAATAATTAGATGATAGTTGGTCTAATTCGGCGCTAACGGGTCGTAACAGTTAAAACCAACAATTAGCGTCAATTAAACTACAACAAAATACAAAGCCAAAGTAGAAACTACGGTTGAAAATTGGGAGAATTAAGCAGGCATGCTGTACTGTACTGTACGTTATTACACGTATCACGATAATTTTATTTCGTTAAGTTTGCTTGTAGAAATCTATACGCTTCATTTTCACAGGTGAGAAAAGCAGGGGCACCCAACGGGAAATTTTGAGAAAAAGAACAAAGCGTGAATAAAGATTTCTGAGACTATTTTAAGCATTTTGGGAGATTGCTGGAAAAAAATTATCTGTTCCTCACTCCCAGCAAGACTGATGGAAGAGTTCCCAGCCAGCAATCTTACAACCTGCAACCTGACTTACTGGGAAGTTTCATAGGGCACAATTCAGATCTTGAGTGGTAAGCAACCCATACAAGTAACCCGTAGCAGCTATTCTAGACTTCAAATCCCCTCTGACACCCTGAAATATCTTTTTCCCAGCAACACTTTCCTTCCAAGGACTATTATTTCTTCCACATCTCCCAGCCAGCAAAAATTTGCATGAAGAACAGATATTTTGAGGAACAGATCCATTGGGTGCCCCTGGAAAAGCTTATGCAGCCAATTATAATGGTGTACAGCTGCTTCACACGTGGAAGTTTAACAAATCAACGACAGCGTAAATGACTCTTTCTGAGCCAACCAGACTCGTTCATAGTTTATATTGGAATGACTTTCCAGATTTGGCGGCCTTTTAGCGGCGCCGCCACCAAATTTTTCTTCATATAATGGCGGAGACGAAGGAAAACTATAACAGGTTTGTGTCGGTTGGTTACTTCTTAGAAGAGTTTGTGCAGCATCAAGAAAACAAGAGCTCATATCATTAAGCAAACAAAGAGAAATGTTTCGTTGTTGAAAAAGTTTGTAGTTTCAAGGAACGAGCCGAGAGAGTTGGAAAGTGTTGATGCAAGAGATCTTGACGTGTTAATCGCTAATTTTCTACTTCAAGTTTGAAAGAAAGACGCCGGAGAACAATACGAGCCCACACCGCTGAGGTCTTAAGTTTCAAGCTTTGATCGTTATCTAAGAAAGAAAGACTATCCATCAACAGTTATGGCAGGAAAGGAGTTCCGAAAAACTAGTCGCGAAGCAAAAGGAACAAACGAAAGAAGGACAAGGAAACAAACCAAATGCTGGTCGTACGCTAACAGAAGAAGAAATTGATATTGTGGAAGGCCAAAGTTTACTCGGTTGCTCTTGCTCTTGGTTAAACAACAGTCAGTTATTTCGATTAAGATTTGCCACGAGCACGGGGACATGAGATTGGGCGATGTTGAGACAAAAACAACAGCGGACGTGGTAGCTTTTCGGAGTGCAACGAACGACAAGGATCAGCGCCAATCCAAAAGACGCTTGTGTTGTAAAGCAAAAAATATTCGCTCCCGAAGGCAGTGGAAAAGCTGTCAGGACATCTATGCTTCTAAAAGACCAGATAAGATGAAGACTCCCCAAAGCCCGTTTTATTTTGCGATCAACTACACTACAAAAGCCGTAAAAAAAAAGCCTGGTTCAAATCAAGCTCCTATGGGAGTTTATAAACTCAACTCACTTATGACATAATGGCAGAGAAATGTTAGCTGGATGAGATGCTAAGAACCTCACCAATCATAACGGGAGGAAAAGGATGATCCAGAAACTGAATGACCAAGGCGTACCTCCAACGCATATCATGCAAATATCTGGACATAAGAACGTACAAAGTCTGAAAAACTACAGTATATTGTGTGAACATCAACAAAGAAACATTTTCAATATTCCAAGCGGCTACCCTGAAGTGCCAGGGCCGTCAGGCTACCACACGCGCGAATCCAGGATAAATACTGACCTATCTCCTAAACAAGCACCGAAGGCGCAAGCTTCTAGGGGGTCCGGGAACATCCTCTCTCTGGAAAGTTTTTGGATTTTAACTCCCTAAAGTCTTTTTGTTTGGTCAGTTATTGGTCAGTTCTATTCTCCTTGGATGAAACCTTACAAATCTGCGGATTATTTCATCAAGGTCAATTTCCATGTTGTAGTGGAAATGGAGCAAAGCGAGTCCTATCAATCTGTAGATTTTAGCTGGGAAAGATTTTTTTATAATTTAACAAAAATGATATATTATGAACAAACTGACCGATTTCCCTAAAACGGTGGAAACCAGTCTGGATCCGCGCCTGTACCAAGTAGCTATTGCTTTGTACAGGAGTCCAAAACACAGCAGCCCTTAACTCTTTTCCAAGGCGCTTCAATCTTCAAGGTCCAAGAAGGCATTGAATCACGCAGTGACTAAATGAAACTTTATCGTATTTACTGATAAGGAACTTAGATTATCTTTTGTAAGGGCATTATCTGTTCAGCGCTGTATTTCAATGAGGACTTAGAATGTGCTGCGATATTTGCCGTTGCTATTAAATTTGCCTTTGATCATACTATTTGTGATTTGCTCTTTCTAATATGTGCTACATTGTATAATTAAGAAAACAATTTCATTGAAAATTCTCTGGATATGTGAAATAAACAGCTCACGTCATAGAAAGTGCTTTGTACTCGCTTTTTTTTCTGTGAAAAGCCCTCATTCGCCCGTACCTCACTCGTTCGGGCAACGGTTTGACACGAACAACTCGTGAGTAAAACGAATGTTACTCCGTGAGCCGTACTTTCTATGCCGTAAACTGTTTGTACTGGACTCGGTACTGTACACAATGTACTTCAATGTGCTCGCAGTAATGAGTTTTTTGTTTTCATTCACAGGACAAGAAATTCCTCTGGAAGTTACAATAGAGATGCTAAATGGAACGAAGATAGTATACCAGCCAGATTATAACAATCTCGACAGTGTACTCGCAAAAGCCTTTGTAAACAAATTTGTTGCGGAGGTAGCTTTATGTCACTGATGTTGTTTGTTATCAAATTACTACTTCATTGTTATAATATTTGATGACTCAAATATGGTAGATATTGGCCGTTTTCACACTAGAGACGGATTATCCGTCTGGGCTAAGACGTCAAACTGAGAGACGTCTGTAATCGTCAAAATTAACGGAAAAACAGGTGGATTAAGTCAGGCGGATTGTCCATCCAAAATTAAGACCGTTCCATTTTCTAATTAAGACGTATTATCTGTCTGACGCGAATTATGCAATGGATAACCTGTCTCAGACGGATAATAAGTCTCTAGTGTGAATACGGCCATTCATAAGTAGTAGAACATGATCGTCTTACAGATGTTGAAGGCCTAAATGTAATAAACGGTCCTAAATGTAATAAAGTCCTAAATGTAATAACATTTTGTCCTAAATGTAATAAAGTCCTAAATGTAATAACAATTTACCCT